>JAULCF011341212.1:0-14107 GCA_032361265.1 Devaleraea mollis
CCACCGTGTCAGTGCGTGACCATGCGTTGATCGAAGATGACCTGCGCCTAAAGACCGGCGCGGCGCTGCGCGTGCCGCACCGGATTCGCACGATCGTTTCCGACGACGGCCAGAAGTTCACTCGCTACAGCTCGGGCGAAACCATGCTGTTCGATCTGACGTCGGACCCCGGCGAGATGCACGAACTCAGCCACCGCGACCCGGCGGCAAAAGCCGATGCAAACGAGCGGCTGCTCGATGCGATGATGCACGCCACCGACGACGCCCGCGGCGCTCCTGTCTCGTAGAAGAGCGGGCGCTACGACTCAGTTTCGGGCGATGGATCTTGAGGTTCAGCGAACGGCTTGCGGGGCCGACCGGCGCCAGGGAACATGTCGGTGCCGGTCTCGCGGAGGTGTTCCGCTCGAGCATGGGCATGGCCGACATGTTGCAGACCAAACGCCTGCTGCTGCGAGACCATGAAGCCCTGTGCATCGAGCGTCTGGTTCACCGCCATCTTGGCCAGCTTCAGCGAGAACGACGGCTTCTGCGCAATGCGCTCGGCCATCGCCAGGCTGTAGTCGAGTAGCTCGTCGGTAGGAACCACATGGTTAACCATGCCCAAGCGGTGGGCCTCGGCGGCGTCGATCGCGTCGCCAGTAAAGAGCAGTTCCTTGGCTTTGCGGATGCCGAACTCCCACGGGTGATTGAACCACTCGACGCCGTTCACCCCGAACTCGACGGTCATGTCTCGGAACGATGCGTCGTCGGCAGCGATGATGATGTCGCAGACCCACATGAGCATGAGCCCGCCAGCGATGGTCTTGCCCTGTACCGCAGCGATGGTCGGCTTGGGGATGTCGTGCCAGCGGCGACACATTTGCAGGTACATCTCCTCTTCGTACGCCATGAGCCCTTCGGCGCCGCCACGAGTAGTCGAACCGCCAACCCAGACCGGTGGGGCTTCGTAGTCACCCGGACCTTTCAGGTCGTGGCCCGCCGAGAAATGAGGTCCGTTCGCAGCCAGCACGATGCACTTGACGTTGTCGGTGTAAGCGGCCCGAGTGAACGCATCGTTTAGCTCATAGGTCATCTGCTTGTTCTGCGCGTTGCGAGCCTCGGGTCGATCCAGCGTGATGACCGCGATGCGGCCTTCGTCGCGTTCCTCGTATTGCACCATCGGTGCCGGTTCTTGCATGAGCGCGACCGTAGTTCGCCCTGTGTCGTCAACGCGAAGGGCGTGAGCGGTTCGCTGTGGGAGTCGAGCTACTCCTCGGCTGCGAGGAGTAGGCCAATGGCCTGGTCGGTGGCAGCTTGTGCCTGCGGGGTGGCTGCATTACTCACCGAGAAGAAGGCGCGGTAGATACCGGGCGCAACGCAGGCAATAGCGAACCACATGGTGTTGCTGCCGGCATGAGTGAAGATCGGTCCGGGTGACCAACCACGTTCGGTCACGAGCCATCCTCCCGCGTATTCGCCGTTGGGTTGAAGCAGCGTTTGCCACGTTTCGGCTGACAACCGTTCGTCTTTGCCTTGAGCGCCGCGCAGTACCCAGGACAGATACCGACCCCAGTCAGCGAGTGGGCAGTGGACTGTGCCAGCGGGGCCGAGGGCAGCAGGGTTATCAGCGCCCACACCGCCAGCTTCGGAAACAACGAGTGAGCCGGGCTGGCCCGAGTGACCTTCGGGGCCGGGCGCAGGAACCGCGCCGAACCCACAACCGTCCATGCGAAGCGGCTCGAACAGGTAGGTACACATGAGCTCTTCCCACGGCATGTTGAAGCGCGCTTCGAGAGCAGCGCCAACGAGCATGTATCCCGAGTTCGAGTATGCGTATTGGCCCACTTCTTCACTCGGCGCGGTCGATGTGAGTGATGTGGCGAAGAGGGCTCGTTCGTCTTGGGCTGCGGCGGCACGTTGGTCGAGCGTGCCGGGATGGGCTGCGATGCTCGACTGCCAGAGCTGCGTCCATAGCGCGGCCTGGTCGCGACCCAGGCTGTCTTCTGCGCCGCCTCGATGGTGGAGTAGATCGAGCAGCGTGACCCCTTGCCATCCAGCGTCGGCCTCGGGCCAGATATCGGTCACGAGGGTGGTGATTTCAAGGTCGCTTTCTGCGGCCAGCACGGCCAGCAACGCACCAGTCATGGACTTGGTGTCTGATCCCAGGTGCATGCGATCAGTCGTCAGAATCGGATCATCGCTCGCAATGGAGCGAGTGCCGGCAGCACCGATGCGCAGAAGGCCATCGCTGTTGACCGTCGCGGCAACTAGTCCGGGCACATCTGGACCGATGAGTTCTTCGAGTTCTGCGGCGAGGTCGTCATCGTTGGTCACCATGCCCGGCTCGGTGTTGGCGCACACGAACGGGCCGTCTGGCTCGGCGGCAACAAGCACCGGCGCAGGTGTTGCTGTTGGCTCAGGAGTTGGCGTGCTCGGTGGGGTGGTCGGCTCAGGCTCGGCCGGGGTCGCCGTTGGATCTGGCGGAACCGACTCAGCAGCCTCGGTGGGTGCAGCGGTGGGACTCTCGACCGGCGCAAGGGTCGGAGCCGCCGCGTCGTCGATCAGATCAGCAGCGCTGTCTGACCCGCCTGCACAACTCGTACAAAAAAGCGCGATCGCTACTGCGACCGCGGTTACCGCCCGGATTCCGCTCATGGCTTCAAAAGTAATCAACTGGGCACCAACCTGTAAAGGCCTACGAATGGGGTAGGTCAGTCGCTGAGTTCGAATCGGTAGTACTCGGCAGCTTGGCGGAAGCGGGGGCCGAACTGGTTCTGGATCGCTGCCAGGTTCGTCTCGGTCTCGCCGATGTAGCCGAGATGCTTCTCGGTCTCGCCTACGTACCCGAGCTTCAGGAACTGGTTGCCGAAACCGGCTACATCGGGAATCTCTGCGGCCGCGGCTTGCAACATCGCCTGTTCGTCAGCCGTCAGGTCGTGGTTGGGGAGTGCAGTGAACTGACCGTTGGCGATGGTGGCCGCCGCCTCGGCATCGTTGACCATGGCTTCTAGTGCCTTACCAAATGATGCAGTACCCATGAGTTGTCTCCCTGTGCGAACGACCGTGCGATATCAAGACGGTGGCGGAGACTGGGCGTTACACCTGGGTAGCGACGAGCTGACAGGTCGGCGTCCGGTTTGCACTGGGCAATTTGCGGTGCCGCCAGCGCTTGTCGACACCATGGCGCAGGGAAAGCACCGCTAGGTCACCTGGCGGGGACCGAGATCGCCAGTGCCTGCCGACGCGTCACGTTGGGCGGGTGGGCGAAAACGACAAATGCCCGGCCGAAGCCGGGCATTTGATCACAAGTGGGCCAGGATGGATTTGAACCATCGAAGTGAAATCACGACGGGTTTACAGCCCGTTCCCTTTGGCCGCTCGGGCACTAACCCTTGTGAACAAACAGCGTATCGAATCGACACGGCCTGCACACCCAAATTTCGCAGGGTCTTTGAAACGTTTGGAGCAGCTTGACCTACATCGCCATGGCGGCGTACATCGCGACACCCTGGACCATGGCATCTTCGTCGATGGTCATCAGGTTCGAATGGTTCGGCGCAGCATCTTCTGGCGTCAGGTCTGGTGCGCACACACCCAAGAACGCCATAGAGCCAGGAACCTTGTTGAGCACGTAGCTCCAGTCCTCGGCGCCCATCACGGCGTCTTTCAGAATATGGAAGGAACCTTCGCCTACAACAGCTTCGGCAACAGCGGCAGCTCGCTGGACCTCTTCGTCATTGTTGATGGTCACCGGGTACCCGGCGATGATCTCAGCGTTACACGAGCAGTTGTGCGCCTGCGCATTGTGGTTGGCCACGTTCTGCAGGTTCGTGTGCAGGGTCGAGCGCACATCTTCGTTCAGCGTGCGGATCGTGCCTTCCATGAACGCGTTGTGAGGAATGATGTTGTTGGTCGTGCCGGCCTCGAGGTGCGACACGGTCAACACGGCAGCTTCTGAAGCTGGGGTGGTGCGACCAACCATGGCGTGGAGGCCAAGCACGGTCGAAGCCGCAGCGGGGATGGGATCGACACAGCCGTGAGGCATCGAAGCATGGCCACCAGAACCATTGATGGTGATCTCGAATCGGTCGGCGCTGGCCATAAGTGGGCCGCCGCGGCTGAAGAAGTGGCCGCTGCGCATCTGGGTAAATACGTGGATGGCGAACGCACGGTCGACACCGTCGAGCACACCTTCGTCGATCATGTACTTGGCGCCGTGGTAACCCTCTTCGCCCGGCTGGAACATGAAGCGGATCTTGCCGGTCAGTTCAGACTTGTTCTCGGACAGCAGCCGAGCGGCGCTGAGCAGCATGGCCACGTGGGCATCGTGGCCGCACGCATGCATCATCTGTTCGTTCTGTGAACGCCAGGCAACGTCGAGGTCTTCTTGCAGCGGCAAAGCGTCCATGTCGCCGCGCAACAGAATTGTTGGCCCCGGCTTGCCGGTGTCGAGATCAGCTACGACCGAAGTCAGCGCTTCGCCGGTGGTGATGTCGAGGCCGAGCCCGTCGAGTGCTTCCAGAATCTTCTTCTGGGTCTTCGGTAGATCAAGCCCTAGTTCAGGGTCAGCGTGTATTGCCCGGCGCAGCTCGACCGTATGGTCTTGCACCCCCTGGGCAGCTTCAATGAGTTCGGTTCCAACATCAGCGAGGTCCATGAATGGAGGCTAATGCGGAACCATTGCCCGCCATCAGGCGGGCACCAGAAACCGGAGTAGTTCGGGTCCCGGGGTAGTCCGGAACGGCGCTGGGGCGCCTAATCCTGTCAGCGATAGATAGTCGTCGGTCCCGGGGTAGTTCGGAACGGCGCTGGGGCGCCTAATCCTGTCAGCGATAAATAGTCGCCGGTCCCGGACCGCTGCGCTACCCAAGGTCCGAGCTAGGAGCGACGGAGGAGCGGGCGGCGTCGAGGGACGAGCCGGGGTAGTCCGCCTTGCTTCGCTGCGGCTTTCTGAGCTTTGCCCGTCGACGGTCCCGGTAGGTGTCCGACGAACGTCGGCCCAAGCGGAGCGAAGCAACACAACCCGGAGCGACGGAGGAGCGGGCGGCGTCGAGGGACGAGACGCAGCAACTGGCTCGAAACCATGTCCGACGAACGTCGGCCCAAGCGGAGCGAAGGACTACAGCATGAGCTGCATTTCGGTGACGTCGAGCCAGCGGCTGAACTTGCGGCCGACTTCTCGTTCGACGCCCACGACGCGGTAGCCGAAGGCCTCGTGCAGAGCGATGGAGCCGGGGTTGCCTTCGGCGATGCGGGCTATCACGGAGTGAAAGCCGAACATGCGAGCTCGGTCGATCAGCTCGCTCATCAAAATACGCCCCAGGCCCTGCCGCTGAAACACCGGATCGACGTACACCGAATTTTCGACGGTTGGCCGGTAGGCGGCGCGTTCCTTGAACGGGGAGAGCGACGCAAAGCCGGCGACGACACCGTCGACTTCGACCACGATCACGACATGGCCGCCGCTGCGATCCGCAAGCCATCGTGTCTGTTCTTCCAGCGTTCGTGGTTCCGCATCGAGTGTGGCGGTGGTCTCCAAGACCTCGCGGTTGTAGATGCGCAGGAGCGTGGGGGCGTCGGATGTGTGGGCGTCGCGCACGTGGTGTTTAGGGTGCGGAGCGGGGTCAGTTTCGGTCATTGTTCAGTCATGAGATAGGCGAGACGACTTGGATTCAGAAAGATGTGACACAGGATCTCAGAAAACGGGTTGGTCAACTCGACATTACGTGGCATCCTGATCGCCCTGCTCCCTTAGCTCAGTCGGTAGAGCGCTTCCATGGTAAGGAAGAGGTCATGAGTTCAACTCTCATAGGGAGCTCCATCCGGTTTCGATCCCCCCAGTACGCCTCGTGTTTGCTGGGGGATCGCTACGTCTCCGGGGCGCCATAGCTCAGTTGGTGAGAGCGCCCGACTCATAATCGGGAGGTCGACAGTTCAAATCTGTCTGGCGCTACAAAGTAAGTAAATGGGGGGATGTGCATCCCGCCGGGCCTACGTGCGGCGGGATTGGATTCCTGCCCACAGCGTGACTAGGCCTTGCAGGACCAGGGTCAAGGTGGTCAGCAGGGTGGCACCGCTGCTCAGGCCGTCTGCGAATCGCACCCATTGGGTGACGGTGTTGAGCAGATCGATCACCAGCATGATCAAGCCGATGGCAAACAGGTTGGCGGCCTGATCCTTCAGGGCCGCCCGTGCTTGGGTGACCACGAGCATCACGCCAAATGCCAGAAATGCAATAGTCACGAAGAGCGCGACCGCAAACCCGCTGTTGAAGTCAAGTCCCGGTGGGGCGAACCGGCCAGCGGACCTGCCGCTGATAGCCGAATCGGTAATGACCGAGACCGTGCGCAGTGCCAGCAAGACCAGCGGGATCATCTTGAGCGCACACACCAAGACCGTGAGGTTCTTCAGGCTTTCGGGCAGAGGCTTGCGCCGGGCAACGTTGACCGACGCAGTCGAGACCGAATACGGCGACTGCTTGTAGAGCAGTGATGGGTCTGTTTCGTCCAATGAGACTCGGGTAGCAACGTCGCCCAGGTCCACCTGGTTCTCTGCGGGTGCGTAGTAAACGACCTGGTCGTGAGACGCTGGCATGGTGGCGTCACCCTGCCATTGGCTGCCGTTCCAGTAGCGCTGCGATCCAACAGGGTCGCCTTCAGCGTGGTACCAACCGGGCTCGATCATGCTGCCTTCTTTACCATGCCGATGATGGCGCCGACCAGAACCCAAGCCTGTAGCAGGAACATTCCGGCATAGAAGAAGTGGTCGGTGCTGTGTCCGTTATTCCAGCCGCCGACGGTCAAGAAACCATCGATACACGTCATCACCACAGCGGGCACCAGCAACAGGACGGGCTTACTGCGAGCTGCGCCAAGTGCCTGGGAAGCAACCAGGCCAACGCCGATTGCGATGTAGAGCAGCGAGAAGCCAATGGCGAGGGCCCACAACGCCTCGGCGTCGGGGTTATAGGCGATCTGCAGGCTGATCGTGCCAAACAAGGCGAGCAGGATGGTGTTCAGCATCATCAGAGCCAACGGAATTGCCTTGAGAGCGGACAAGCCAATGGCGATGAATTGGGCCGAGGTAGGGATTGCCGGGGTGGGTTCAGGCGCAGCGGTAGGTGCTGCAACAGGTTCAGCGGTTGACGTAATGCGGTAGTTGACCTTGGCCGAAGCAGGTTCACCAATCGATTCGGTTGCGTAGGTCGACTGGGCGACCGCAGCGTAGTGAACAACCTCGCCTGCGCTCGCGTCTGTGGTGGCGTCGCCCACCCATGTTTGGCCATCCCAGTAGCGGACTGTGCCTACCGGGTCGCCTTCGCCGTGGTACCAGCCAGGTTCTGTCATTGCATTCCCCACAAGAAATCGTCAGTCTCACTGTCGGCTGGTTCGTCCGAATCATGACCCGTGAGCAAAATTCTCCCGCAAAATCTTGGACGGTCCCGCTAGGACGCGTCGGTGCTCGGGGCTATAAGGTTAGGGGCAGTGGAAGACGACCTGAAAGACCTGATCGCGAGCGCCAAGCAAGGCGATCGCGCTGCGTTCGATGAACTAGTCAAGGCCACCTACCACAAGGTCCATGGTCTGGCCCTGCGACTGACCGGCAACGAACACGATGCCGACGACGTTGTGCAAGACACCTATGTGCGAGCATTCCGCAGTCTGCAGAAGTTTCGTGGCGATGCCCGATTCTCAACCTGGCTCCACCGGATCACCGCCAATAGTGCGTCGACCTTTATGGGGCGCCGTCAACGAGATTCTCGTCACGACGACATCGATGGCGTCATTGACCTCGCCGATCGTCGTGAAGCCAATGATCCTGAATTCGCACTCCAAAACGGAGCCGTAGGTGCTCGACTGCGCCGTGCTCTCGACAATCTGCCCGAACGTTTGCGTCGGGTAGTTGTGCTGCGAGACGTGCACGGCATGAGCCATCGCGAGATCGCAGCAGAGCTCGATATCACCGAGGCTGCGGCCAAAGTTCGATTGCATCGGGCTCGTGCTCGACTTCGCGACGGGCTGGTTGCCTGGCGGCCAGCCTCCATGGCTGAGCCCGAAATCGTTGCGGATCAGGGCGTTAGCGACGCCGATGTCATCGACATCGAAACGCATCGCACCGCCAGTTAACGCACTTCGGACTATCTCGACATAGAACTGACGTGGCGATTGCTGGTCAGAGAGATAGTGTGAGGCGTCAAGTTGAAGGGCCGTGGCTCAACTGGCTAGAGCACCGGTCTCCAAAACCGGAGGTTGTGGGTTCGATCCCCACCGGCCCTGCAAACTTGCATGAACACAAACCCTAAGAAGGTCCCAAAGGCAATGTCTGATACAGCAGGCTTGAATCGACAAACTCGCCGCTTCGCCCAGAAGCAGGGCCTCCTCGACGACGACGGCGAGCCCGTACGTCAAAAGCGTGAGCCTCGTGCCGGTTCAAGTGAACCCCGCACACCTCCCGCCCAGTTCTTCCGCGAAGTGCGCAAAGAGCTCAAGCTTGTGTCGTGGCCAAGCCGCGAAGAGGTCATCAACTACTCGTTGGTGGTCTTCTGCTTGCTCTTGTTCTTCACCGCTCTTGTTGCCGGCCTTGACTACGGTCTTGGCGAAGGCATCGTGAAGCTGTTCGAACGATGAGCGACGTGATCGACGAAACACCAGCCGACGAAACGCCGGCCGAAGCCACCAGCGAAGCCCCAACCGACGTCGCCACCGATGTCTCCCTGGCCGACGCTCCAGCAGCTGAAGCCGCCGATGTACCGGTTCTCGACGAAGACGCGCTGATCTACGAAAAGGTAGGCGACGCCGACGAGGAAGCTGGCGAAATTGTCGCTCCCGTCAAGGTCGTAAGCCCCTATGACCGGCCTGGCCGCTGGTATGTGGTGCACACCCAGTCTGGTTACGAGAAAAAAGTAAAGCAGAACCTCGAAGCCCGTACTGCCAGCATGAACATGGATGGACGCATCCACGAAGTCGTCATCCCCATGGAAGACGTCCAAGAGTTCCGCCAAGGCAAAAAGGTCGTCGTCCAGAAGAAAATGTTCCCCGGCTACCTGCTGGTGCGTTGCCGTCTCGACGATGACTCCTGGTTCGTGATCCGCAATACGCCTGGTGTTACCGGATTCGTCGGCCAAGGCTCAAAGCCTTCGCCACTGCCACGCCGCGAAGTTGAAACGTTCCTCACGGTGAAGGCCGATGAAGACGCCGCAACCGCTGCAGGGCAGAAGAAAACTCGTACCCGCAAGCTCTACGAAATGGGCGAAACGGTTCGGGTCAAAGAAGGACCGTTCGCTGACTTCAGCGGCGAGGTCATCGAGATCAACGAGGACCAGCTCAAGGTCAAGGTGCTCGTTAACATCTTCGGTCGTGAGACCCCCGTCGAACTGGAATTTGCCCAGGTCGCAAAGCTCTAAAAACGCTCTAACTAACGAACGGGTGCCTGGCACCAGTTCGTTGCCCCGCTGCACCTTTACCGCAACGCAGGTTGTTCGGCTGTCTATTCGACGGCACACTTTCCTGTCGCTGCTGGTGAGACCCCAGCAACAAATCGCCCACTCCATTCGGAGCAGCTCGTCTGAGCTGTGCCACTAGAAGCAGTAGAAACTCATGGCTAAGAAACAAGTCGCCGCACTCGTAAAGATCCAGATCCCTGCTGGCGAGGCATCGCCAGCACCACCAGTCGGTACCGCTCTTGGTCCGCACGGTGTTCAGATCATGGACTTCTGCAAGGCGTACAACGCAAAGACCGAAGGCCAACGCGGCCAGATCATCCCGGTCGAGATCACGGTCTTCGAAGATCGTTCGTTCTCCTTCATCACCAAGACGCCGCCGACGGCGTTCCTGTTGCGCAAGGCTGCCGGTCTCGACAAGGCAGCACATGAGCCTGGTCGTGAAGAAGCGGGCACCGTCACTGGCGCTCAGGTTCTTGAGATCGCAGAGATCAAGCTGCCTGACCTGAACACCGGCGAAATCTCGCAGGCAATTCTTCAGGTCGAAGGCACCGCTCGTTCCATGGGTCTCCGCGTCGTCTGACCATTCTTCTCGCAATCAGCGAGTGATTGCGATGCAAAGCGCTCTACCGAATACCAACGACTGGGATGACCTCGCCTAGCCGCTCTGGAACAACCGAGGGACCACAATCCGCATGAGACAGTCGACGCAAAGCGACGCTGTAGTGCGAAACGAAGGGAAATACCATGGCTGGTAAGCGATACAAGGACGCCGCAAAGCGTTACGACCGTGAGCGTTTGCACACCGCAGAAGAAGCTCTCGATCTCGTGAAGAGCTTGGCAACTGCCAAGTTCGACGAGTCGATCGAGCTCGTCATGCGATTGGGCATCGATCCTCGCAAGACCGAAGAAGCACTCCGTGGCACGGTGGCATTGCCTGCCGGTACGGGCCGTGTTGTTCGCATCGCCGTATTCGCTCAGGGTGAAGCCGCTATGGCTGCCCGTGAAGCTGGTGCCGACCTCGTTGGTGCCGATGATCTCGCCGAGCAGATCGAGGGCGGCATGCTCGACTTCGATATTGCTATCGCCACTCCTGACATGATGCCTACGGTTGGTAAATTGGGCCGTGCACTTGGTCCGCGTGGCCTGATGCCGAACCCAAAGACCGGCACCGTGACCATGGATGTCGCCAAGGCTGTAGGTGAGTTCAAGGGCGGCCGGGTTGAATACCGCGCCGACCGCAACGCGAACGTCGCCGTGCCTATTGGCAAGGTGAGCTTCAGCGCCGAAGATCTGACGACCAACTTGAACGCCGTGATCGACGAGATCGTGCGTGTGAAGCCTGCAACGGCAAAGGGCCGTTACATCAAGAAGATGGGCCTCGCTTCAACCATGGGTCCTGGCGTCAAAGTCGACCACACCGCATTCCAGAACTAATTCGGTGCTCGCCCGTCAGGGCGCTCTGATCGCATAGATGGCCCCGGTTCTGCCGGGGCCATCTGCGCGTCTGAGCCCAAGGTAGGGGATCGATGCCAGGCGATTTTCGGATTATTCCGCGAGAAGATGGCTGCCGGGTTGTGAAGCGGCTCCGAGTCGCTAGCCTCACCAGTTGACAATTTCATCGTCACCAAAGACATCAGGTGTTCGCAAGAACGTAAGTGCCAACCACTGGCTCGCCCGAAGAGGAGACAACGGCTCAGCTGAGCGTGTTGCACCTGTCTTTGACGGCGTTGCACACGCTCATCATTCGTTTTTCATACGAATAACCCGCCAGAGAGGCGCACATGGATAATCCAAATCCAGACAAGGTCGCAAAGGTCGACGAGATCGCTGGCAAGCTCGAAACTGCCGGCACCGTACTCGTAACCGAATACCGCGGTCTCGACGTTCCCGCCCAGGCTCAGCTCCGCGCTGCATGCAAGGACGCCGGCGGCGAATTCAAGATCTACAAGAACACGCTCACCAAGATTGCCGCCGAACGTGCTGGCATGGATCTTGGAGCGCACCTCACGGGCCCGACCGCTCTTGCGTTCGCATACCCGCCCGAGGGCGGCCAGGCTGACCCTGTAGCGCTGTCTAAGGCACTCACTGAGTTCCAGAAGACCAATGACGCACTGGTCATCAAGGGCGGCGTCATGGATGGCGCCGTGATCGGCGCCGACGATGTCACCGCATTGTCCAAGGTCGCACCTCGTGAAGAGCTGCTCGCCAAGTTCGCTGGCTTGTTGCAAGCACCTATGTCGCAGTTCGCTGGATTGCTCAACGCAATGCCGACCAAGCTCGCACAGCTCACCCAAGCGCTCATCGAAAAGGGCGGTGCCAATCCTGGCTCCGAAGCCCCGGCCGAAGAAGCGCCCGCTGCTGAAGACGCAGCCGCCGAAGAAGCCCCAGCCGAAGAAGCCCCAGCTGCTGAAGACGCAGCCGACGAGGCTCCTGCTGAGGAAGCGCCTGCTGAAGAAGCAGCCGCCGAGGATGCCGCACCCGATGCTGCATCTTCAGAGACCGACGAGGCAGCTGACGCTGCCTCTGAAGACACCGACGATAAGGAGGACTGATTATGTCCACGGTTGAAGACGTCCTAACGACCATTGAGGGCATGACCGTCCTCGAGCTGAGCGAGCTGCTCAAGGCATTCGAAGAGAAGTTCGATGTCACTGCAGCTGCTCCAGTTGCCATGGCTGCACCAGCCGGCGGTGGCGGCGACGCTGCTGCTGAAGACGAGAAGAGCGAATTCGATGTCGTTCTAGTCTCTGAAGGCGCAAAGAAGATTGCCGTCATCAAGGAAGTCCGTGCCCTCACCGGCCTCGGTCTGAAAGATGCTAAGGAAATGGTTGAATCCATTCCTAAGGCAGTGCTCGAAGGCGTAAGCAAGGACGATGCTGAAAAGGCAAAGGCTGCTCTCGAAGAAGCCGGCGCACAGGTCGACCTCAAGTGATTTGTCGGCTCGGTCGGGCATCTGCCCGGCCGAGCCGAACTCTCTTCCCCCTAACACCAGTTCGCTTCCTTCGCGTTTCTGAACCTTCCGAGCGAGACAGTCGCTCGGCGTTTCAGAAAGGTGAAGGACAACCCCGAAAGACGTTTCCAATGAAGCCTGAAATTCATCCTGAGTACCGCGACGTTGTCTTCCTTGACACCCAGAACGGCACCAGCTTCATCACCCGGTCAACCATGAAGACCGAAGAGACCACCGACGTCGAGGGTGTTACCTACCCGCTGGCCAAGGTCGAAATCTCGGCTGCTAGCCACCCGTTCTACACCGGCACGATGACCATCATCGATACCGCTGGTCGCGTTGAGCGCTTCGAGAAGCGTTACGGCCGCCGCAAGCAAAAAGCTGGCGAAGCCCCTGCTGCTGAAGAAGCTCCGGCTCCAGTCGAGGCTCCTGCCAACGACGACAATGCTGAAGACGCACCGGCTCCAGAAGCCGCAGCTTCCGAAGAAGAATAGTCACCCACACTCTGGGCGCACGGCGGCGAGTCATTCGCTGTTGAGTCCCAGAACAATGCAGTGGCAATAGATTGACCCTGTGGCACTATCGCAAGAACAACGCGCCGGAATTTGGCGGTCGAAGCTGCGCAGCATTGCGCGAGATCACTTTGATCGCCCTGATGGCGTAGATCATGCGGTGCCGTGGGGCGCAGCACTTGAAATTGACGGCACCTGGACGGCGCTGCTCGAGGTTTCGCCCGAGCGTTCGTTTGGTCAGGCACTCGTTCTGGCCGCTCGCAATCAGGCGACCTCGCTGGACCTGATCGCGGCAGAAAATGCTGGTGCCGTTGCTCGACGTGCTTCGTTGTTCAATCCGTCGCCGACCGTGTGGTCTCTCGACGGAGCGGCGCTGACACCGGCTGAACCCGACGAACCAACAATCGTCGAAGCCGCAGAGCTTGAGCCCCACATCGCCGACTTGCTCGCCCTCGACGACGTGGTCGTGATCACCGAGCACGGATCGATCATCGGCGAATGTCTGGGCCTCGAAGTCGCCCGAGTTACCGGCGCAGGTGCAGAACAACGACTCGATGTGGGTGTTGGGGCCTACGACCAGGGCGCATTCGCTGCGATCAATCCGCATATGACGCCTGTCGAGTCGTTGGCCGAGGTGGTTGCTCAAGTGCTGACTCACCGCCGCAAGAATGCACTTACTCATCCGATCAATCGCATGGTGCGCGAACGTTGGGTGCGCAGCGAACTCATGGCTGATCCGGCCGTGGTCGGCCTGACCGATCTGGCGATCGTCGAACCGATCGTGCCTCGCGAGGGCATCCGAGATGTTGCGATCGCATCGGCGCTAGGCACCGCAGCCAGCGGAGAGACTGTGCTCGTTGCATGCACCGTGGGAATCGATCTCGATGCCGTGCCTGCTGCTGCTGGTCTTGCCCATCGCCACAACGCCGACCGGATCATGATCGTGCTCCCAGATCGCGATCGACATGCGTTGGTGCAAGCCATCGCGTCTCAATCGGTGCGTCCCATCGAATTCGTGACCTCACCCGAACCGTGGCCGACCTAGTCATCTGTCGGGTTTCAGTCGATGATGGGTGCGATGTAGTCCAGGCCTCGCTCGACAAGGTCGACCAACGGTGGCGCCGGGTCCGACGTGAACCATTCGCTTAGTGCGGCATCGATCACACCCATAATTGCGGCGCCAAGCACGCTGGCCTTGAAGATTGTTTCTGAGTCGGTGGCGTC
>JAULCF011342323.1:0-35321 GCA_032361265.1 Devaleraea mollis
GATTAAGTTTATGGTGAAGAAGGTGAAGAAGTTGTTTGGAAAGGGGAAGAAAGCGGCAGGTAAGGTGAAAGATAAAATCATCAATATATTAGGACTCAAGAAAAAATTCACCAATAAAAATGGAGAAAACCATACCCTGTTTTTCAAAAAGAAGGGTAAAAATGCACAATTAAAAATAAAATCAAAAGAGCAGACAATCATTGAGTTTTTACAAAGCTTGAGTATTAAGCCAGGTGATAAAGATTTCTCAATTTATAATCAAGCAAAAACTATTGCTACCAGTCTCAAAATGATTTCAACTGGAAAAGGAATAGATGAGAAAAAAGCTAAAAAAATTACAGATCAAATTAACAAACTTAGTTCTCTTTTACTTCAACTTGGTGATGGCTCACTAGGGGACTTACCTAAAAAAGCTAAATGGAAGTTTAAATCTGGCCTACCCAAAACAGCCTCTGTTGAACTATTGTCAAGTCTTACAAGTGCTGGAGGTACAGATTCAAAAGGAGGAGGCTCGACTCTAAAAGGTTGGAATCTTCTACAAGTTTCTTTACTAACTTCTAAAAAAGGAGATTGGAAAAAAATGCACCTTATTACAGAAGGAATTGGCGGACATGGGAAATCTTCAAATTATATTCCTGCTCCAACCGCTGTCAATTCAGGTCCTCCTAGAAGGTTCGAAACGAGTCTAGAAAGATTAGTAAAACGAGAAGATAAAACAACTAGAAAACCGAATGTCGTTTGGGTAGATGTTTCAATACCTGTATATTGGAAAGCAGGTAAAACTAAATTCGGTAATTACGACGACACCACGTTCGGAAAGAGAATCGTTATGAAGGCTGGACTTCATTATTTTAATGACGGAAGTTGGAAAAGAGATTCTACTACCAAAGTTTTAGAAGCTGAAAATATTCCAAAACCTAATTTTGATCAGGATGTACCAAACCTTAATGAAATTAGAAGAATACTACTAGTCAGAACAACCAAAATATCTGAAAGCTTTGCAAAAGTACTATTAAATGAAAAAGATATTCGTGGAAATTATACCAGTTACTTTGATTTGGCTTCAAGAATTCGTTCGAATCAACGAGATAATTTACCTCAAGCAATTCCAATGTCCAAAAATTTGAGGAAAATTTTTGATGCAAACAAATCAGGCTTAATTAAAATAGAATAAAGAATGCCAAATCAAAATGATATACTAACCAAATATATTTTATTTTTTAAGGATCTTAAAAAATATCCTGATCTCGATATTATTAATTCTGATTTTCAAATTAATGAAGAGAATAGTATACTTGATTCTAAAAAAGAACTTGAAATTTTTGAAGACAAATTTAAATTTAAAATAGAAAATAAATTTAAAGTTCTTTTTCTATTCCCTATGATTACCGAATTAATTTGGCACAACTCAACATATGATATAGGAGGGGAAATTTTTATTTTCAACTTCTACGATGTTTTTAGAGAGAACATGCTAAATCAACATTCAGTTTTTCCAATTTACAAAAGTAAAAAAAATATTAAAGGAAGTTCACTAAGGTATTTCGATCATAACCCCTATAAAGGAAACAACTATCATGTTGTTTTTTCAATTTCAGAAACTGATAACCCATTTAATCAAATTTTTGTTCTTTACAAGAATCGATTAATAAAATTAAACATAAATATTTTTGAATATTTCGAATACAACCTTATCGCTAAAGGATTCTATTATTGGCAATTAATTTTTTCATCTAAACCCCTAAGCAAAATTGATTTTGGAGAAGAAATTAATATCATTGAAAATAGTTTTAAAAAGATAGAAGCAATTTTCAAAAATCCAAACGTGAAAAAATTAGAAATAATTTTCAAAAAAAATATCTTATAATTATGAAACCCCACATCCGCCGTTCCCGTCGTCGCCAAAACAGCCACAGCTCCTCCGAACCATTTTTCCAAAAAGAAGGAACCGCAGAAGCTACTCCATTCTTCAATACTAACACTCCGATACAGCCAAAACTCAAAGTCTCGCAACCTAACGAACCTGCAGAGGTCCAGGCCGATGCAATGGCAGATCAGGTTGTCAACAAAATAAATAATCCTAGCATCCATAGAAAATGTGCAGCATGTGAACAAGAGGACACCAAAGTAAGTCGTAGCATTTTTAGAATGGAAGGAGAAGAGGAAGAACCTGTCCAAGCTAAATTATTCCGTATGGAGGAGGAAGAAGCCGTTCAAGCTAAGTTATTTCGACAAGAGGAAGAGGAGGAACCTCTGCAAGCTAAGCTTATGAGATCCGAGGAAGAAGAAACAATGCAAACTAAACTCATGCGGGCAGAAGAAGAGGAAGAACCTATACAGGCAAAATCAAATGCAAAAATTACTTCCGCTCCTAATTCCGTTGCCACGCAAATCAAAAACAGCAAAGGTAGTGGTAGCCCAATGGCCGCACCAGTCAAAAACAACATGGAATCCGCATTCGGGACCAGCTTTAATAATGTTCGAATTCATACCAATAAAAAAGCGCAAGACATGAATTCTAAAATCAATGCCCAAGCGTTTGCTCATGGTAACGATATCTTTTTTAATAAAAACAAATACAGTCCAAATTCAAAAAAAGGTCAACATTTATTAGCTCATGAATTAACACATGTTGTACAACAAAGTAAGAAAAGTCAAATTGATAAAAAACTAATTCAGCCCAAGTTGGTTTATGGAAGTGGTTATAAAGGATTTCAAAAAGGGAAGACAGAAGTTAAAAAAGCAAAGGAAGGTTTATGGCAGCCAGCGACAAGAGATTTCAAAGCTAATGCAGGTCGCGGTGGTGGTGGAACGGGCGCTAAAAGTATTTCCGATCTTTTAAAAATTATTGGATCACAAGGAAAAGGCAGTATAAAAACCCTAGGAATTATTGGACATTCTAACGCTAATTATTTTGGACTGAGTGGAGATATGGATGACAAAGGAAGTGTAACTTTTACGGAGTACATCAGTGCAGATACTTTAGAAAATTATAAAGATAAAATCGCTCCTTTAAAAGATCGTTTTACTACGGATGCAAAGATCATTTTATATTCTTGCAACTCTGGAGGTGTAGGCAAATCTGTCATGACGGCACTCAGTCATTATTTTGGAGTATGTGTAGAAGGATTTAAAGACTATGTAGATTGGTGTATTGCATGGGACCTTAAAACTGAGAATATTAAAACAAGGGCAAATGTACTTTATCAACCAATTGACTCGAATGATCCGCTTGGTGGAATGGGAGATAAACCAAAATGCGAAAGCACAAATACTTCCGTCACTCAGTTGACGCCAGATTCTAAAAGTTGTGAGGGTGTAATAAAAAAAGAAAAGCCACCAACGACAACGGAGCCGAATGATAATATACCACAAGATGAAATGATTGCACCAAAAATTAGACCTTAAACATGATCAAAAAGAACGCATCAAAATCAACAATATCTAACTTAGAAAATATTCCTGTTTTTTTACAAAAAGTAATTACAGCAAGACTATCATCACACTTTTCAGAGGAAGCAGATCCTTTTGATTTTGAAGATATAAAAATACCCGAGTTTGTTGAGAATGCGACCGCTTTAGCTAGTTTTCTGAAAAACCACCAAATAACTGCCACTGAATATTTGACCATCAGTCTTGCGTTAATCCCACACCTACAACCAGGTTTCCTGAGTAAAGCCATCACTGCTAATCTTCCACAATCTGGAGACTTTGCAGAAATCGGAGGTGTAAAAGGAGAAGACAATCGTGGCTTTCTTCCAACTGGGGAAACCGTTCTTTTCTTAATCGCTGGTGAAGACCTACAAAAACGAAGAAAGGTTCTTGAGCTTTTTTCAAGAGATCATTGGTTTAGAAAAAAAGGAATTTTATTTTTAGATAAAGTCAAACTTGGAAATTCAAAAACAAATGGAAAACTAATCCTTGATTCCGAATATATTGAATTGTTTATCACTGGCAAAGTCGCCCCTCCGATCCTTAGCACTGACTTCCCTGCTCAATTACTTCACACCCAACAAACCTGGAAAGACTTAGTACTCCCCAGTAGTACTTTATTTCAATTAGAAGAAATCAAAACATGGGTGGAACATCATAAAACTTTACTCCATGATTGGGGGATGTCAAAAAAATTAAAACCTGGATATCGTGCCTTATTCTATGGTCCTCCGGGTACGGGAAAAACATTGACCGCTACCCTACTTGGAAAAAAAACAGGTAAAGATGTTTTTAGAATTGACCTCTCTAATATCGTTTCAAAATTTATTGGAGAAACCGAAAAAAACTTAGCAAGCCTTTTTGATAAAGCAGAAAATAAAAATTGGATTTTATTCTTTGACGAAGCAGATGCCTTATTCGGAAAACGAACGAATGTCCGTGATGCTCATGACAAATACGCTAACCAAGAAGTTTCTTATCTATTACAACGAATAGAATCATTCTCTGGACTTGTCATCTTAGCTTCTAATTTCAAGAGTAATATTGATGATGCTTTTACTCGACGATTTCAATCTATCATTTATTTTCCGATGCCTTCAGCAACCGAAAGATTACAACTTTGGGAAAATGCATTTCCTGAAAAAGCAGTTCTAGAAAAATCAATTGACCTTAAATCATTAGCACAAAAATATGAACTTACAGGAGCAAACATTATGAATATTATTCAATATGCATCTCTGAATGCTTTATCCCGTAACAATAATAAAATCCTTTTAAATGATATACTTTCAGGTATTAAAAAAGAGTTTAGAAAAGAAGGAAAAGTAAATTAAAAAACTATTTACCTTTTCAAAAACCGAGAACAAAACGTGATTTACATTTTAGCTCTTTTTTGTACGAAGTCCTTAAATGTCGATATTTCGTAGCCTATGGATGAAAGGTATACAGCCTTGACTTTTTTGTTTACTACCAGAAAAATTTCGCTTTTATAATTAAAATTTCATATCCATCAATCCGATCAAAAGAAAAAACATGGCAAAGACCTATATCCTACACCGAAACAACCAGGAAATACAAATCCAAAAAGAAGCAGAATATTTTACAGCAATAGTTAATGACGAAGAGCTGATCTACGAGGTCAACCAAAACCCTCAAGTCACTAAGGTGAAACGTGTTTTTAATAATGTATTTAAAATAAAATCTTCGGCTAAAAATTGTAATGCACTCATGGACAGATTGAGAGCAGAGTACGATACTCGGATGGTTTTTCATCATGCTTACAAACCTACCGGAGATGAATCTACTCGATATTATATCACAGATATGGTGGCGGTAAGATTTAAATCAAATACTAGCAATTCAAAGATCGAAAACATCTTACAAGAATGTGGATTACAATACATCAAACAATACAACGACCATAAACATTCTTACCTTTTTAAAGTAACCAAGTCTGCAGGCAAAAATCCCGTGAAGCTTTGCAATGATCTTCACGTAATGGATGAGATAGAATATGCGGAACCAAACTTGGTTAACCGTTTCGATAAATCTGCATTACCAACAGATTCTCACTTCTATTATCAATGGCATTTAAAAAGTAAACCTGGCGTTGAGTTAGTCGCGGGAGCTGATGTCAATGCAGAAGCAGCTTGGAAAGTCACCAAAGGTTCAAGAGATGTTGTCGTCGCTGTGATTGATGATGGATTTGATTTGACTCATCCAGACCTTAAAGGAAAAAACAAAGTCGTTCACGCAAGAGATTTTGTAGATGGTGACAAAACGCCCTTTCCAGTAGAAGCACATGATGATTATCATGGTACGCCTTGTGCTGGAGTTGCGATTGGGGAAGAAAATGGAAGTGGTATCGTTGGTATTGCTCCTAACTGTGCCTTTATGCCGATCCGTTTTGATCTCGCCGCTGATGATGATTTGCTATGGGAGATGTTTGATTATGTTGGAAAACGTGCCGATGTTATTTCCTGTAGTTGGGGCCCCGTACCAGTCTATGCTCCTTTAGGAAGTTTGTTAGATAAAAAATTTGCGGAAATTGTAAAATCCGGTGGCCCAAGAGGAAAAGGTGCAGTGATCTTATTTGCTGCTGGCAATTTTAATGCACCACTCAAAGATTTTGGAAATACAGATTTTAAATGGAGGCATCCATCACATGGTATTGTAAAACAAGCTCGTGCAATTCTCAATGGAAATTGTGCCCATAAAGATATTATGGCGATTGCTGCTTCTACTAGTCAAAATAAAAAAGCTGCTTATAGCAACTGGGGAAAAGAAGTGAGTGTCGCTGCTCCTAGCTCCAACTGGCATCCACTTGATCCTTTTGAAAAAATGCCTGGCCGAGGAATTTGGACCACAGATAACGAAAATTTCGGGCTTGGTTTCACTGGGAATAGCCGGTACACCGGACTCTTCGGAGGGACTTCTTCCGCTACTCCTTTGGTCGCTGGAATTGCAGCTTTAGTGATATCCGTTAATAAAGACCTTACAGCTAAACAGGTTCGAGAAATTATTGAATCAACTACCGATAAGATTACGGATGATAGTGCGGATGTAGTTTTAAATCATAAAAAAGGTACCTACTCGGGACGTGGAAAAACAAGCCATTCTGATTGGTTTGGTTATGGAAAAGTAAATGCAGCCAAAGCGGTCGCATTAGCAAAATCTATGGCAACAGGAGATACTAAAAAAACAAAGACTCCTAAACCTAAGACAAAAACGCCTAAAAAACCAAAAGCGATTACAACAGGAATTGCTATCGTAGCCGCACTGGTCAACCCAAAAGGAAAAGAAGCAAATAAGGAAACGATTACTTTGCTTAACCAAACAGATACCACAGTCAAACTGGATGCTTGGTACATTTCTAATAAACCAAAGAAAAAACAATTGTTAAATGGACTTAGTATAGAACCCAATGCCTTCTTAACAATCAAAGTAAATTCTTCTAAGATCAAACTAATCAACACCGGTGGGACGATTACTCTTTTCAATTATAATGATAAAATAGTTGACGAAGTAAAGTATACCAAAAAGGCAGCTTCTAAAAATGGATGGACAACAAGGTTTTAAAAAAATTAACTACTTTTATTACCCAGAATGAAGAAACTAAAATTTCCAACAGCCCAAACTATCCTTTTTGCTATTGCAGGAATGGTTGCACTCTTAACCTGGGTAGTACCATCCGGGAAGTATGATAGCTTAACTTATGACAAAGGATCAGACAAACTCATCAGAGAAAGTCAAGGAGAAAAAACAGATCTACCCGCTACACAAAAAACGTTAGATGACCTTGATATTAAAATCCCGATTGAGAACTTTACCAGTGGAGCAATCTACAAAGCAATTGGGATTCCAAAAACCTACCAACAAATAAAATCACAACCTCAGGGGTTTACAGCATTCCTTCAATCTCCGATAAAAGGAATAATTGCTGCCGCTGATATCATATTTTTAGTACTTATCATTGGTGGATTAATTGGCATTATGAATCTATCTGGAGCCTTTGATGCGGGGATCGCATCCCTTGCCAAAACACTAAAAGGCAGAGAGTTTATATTGATTATTTTAGTAACTACCTTGATTGCTATTGGAGGAACTACCTTTGGTTTAGCAGAAGAAACGATGGCCTTCTTCCCTATCTTAATTCCCGTTTTTTTAGCTGCCGGTTATGATGCGATTGTCGGAGTGGCTTGTATTTTTATTGGCTCTTCTATTGGTACGATGTGTTCTACAGTCAATCCTTTTTCAAGTATTATTGCTTCCGACGCAGCCGGCATTGCCTGGACTAGTGGATTGAATGGTCGATTTGCGATGTTGATTATTTGCACTACAATCTGTATCCTCTACATTTTACGTTATGCTAAAATGGTAAAAGCGGACCCAAGTAAATCTATTATCTTCGATCAAAAGGAAGAACTCGAAGCTTTATTTGGATCGAAATCCACTGGTAAAGATTTAAAATTAACGGGTAGATTACAATTGATCTTACTAGTTTTTACTTCCTGTTTTATTATTATGATCATAGGGGTTTCGTTTTTGGACTGGTGGTTTGTTGAAATGACGACTACCTTTTTAATCGGTGCAATCATCATCGGCTTTCTAGCAAAACTAAAAGAGAATGACTTTATGGAAGCCTTTGCAAAAGGGGCTGGAGATTTGTTAGGTGTTGCTTTCATCATCGGTATTGCAAGAGGGATCACCGTGATTATGGATGATGGACTCATTAGTGATACCATGCTATATTATGCAAGTAATGCTACGGAAGGAATGAATAAAGGGATTTTTATCAATGCAATAATGTACCTCTTTGGTGGATTATCATTTTTTATTCCCTCTTCTTCAGGAATGGCAGTATTGACTATGCCGATCATGGCTCCCTTAGCAGACAGTGTTGATATTGGAAGAGAAATGATTGTAAGTGCTTATCAGTATGGACTAGGTTTATTCTATTTCATTAGCCCTACCGGATTAATTTTAGCCTCATTAGCAATTGTAAAAATTGGTTACGATAAATGGTTGAAATTTGTCATGCCTTTATTTTTTATTCTTTTGGCTGTAACAATGGCCGCATTGACTTTGTCCGTTTATTTATAACCAAGTGGTTTAACGGAATTAAATGAAAATATTTTAAGCATACGCCTAGTCCAGAAATACTGCATGTATAAAACAAAATAAATATCTACCTTCACATCGTGAAAATCTTAATTATACAAACTGCCTTCATTGGTGATGTCATCCTTGCTACTCCTGTCATCGAAAAATTAGCAAAGCATTTCCCAAATGCACAGATTGATTTTCTATTAAGAAAAGGAAACGAATCACTTTTAAATAATAACCCTCACCTCCATCAAGTCTATATTTTTAATAAAAAAAACGGGAAGTATAAAAATCTATTTTCTTTAGTAAAACAAATCAGGACTCAGTCTTATGATAGAGTTATCAATCTTCAACGTTTTTTCTCTTCTGGTTTGATCACTACCCTTTCTAAAGGAAAAATAAAATCAGGGTTTAATAAAAATCCGCTTTCGTTTTTTTATCATGAAAAAATAAAACACGAGATTTCTACAACTGCTAAAGAGGATCACGAAGTCAAAAGAAATCTTTCTCTCATTCAAAACTTTACAGATGATCTCTTCATCCGTCCTCATCTATATCCTTCGACAAAAGATTTTGAAAAAGTAAAAACAGAGGAGACCTATATTACAATAGCTCCTGCTTCTATCTGGTTTACAAAACAACTACCAGCAGAACGTTGGATTGCACTAATCAATGTTTTAAATGATAAACATAAAATCTACCTGCTTGGGGGAAAAACGGATATTCTACTTTGTGAGAATATAAAAGCGAAAGCAAATGCGACTAAGGTAGAAATTAAAGCAGGTCAATTGAGTTTTTTAGAATCCGCAGCACTCATGAAAAACGCAGTTATGAATTATGTCAATGATTCTGCACCACTTCATCTCGCATCTTCCATGAATGCTCCCGTTACTGCATTCTTCTGTTCGACCGTTCCCCAGTTTGGCTTCGGTCCATTATCTGAACATTCAATCATCTTAGAAACTCATCACCAACTCGATTGCCGTCCTTGTGGATTACATGGAAAAAAAGCCTGCCCGAAAGGACATTTCAAATGTGCGGATATCAATGTTGAAAAATTGACAACATGACTAGGTAACAAAACCATACACCTCTTACTCTACATAAATTATTGGTAGTGTTATTTGAAATATTAATACTCTCGAAAACCTACGGGGTCTTGTCTCAAAATAGATACAAAGCCTAAGGTTTAAATGAGGTTTTGGACTAAAACCCCGTAGGTTTATTTTTTTTTCATCAACACAAAATATAGCACTACCAAATTATTTACTCTATAAAAAACTACCGTTGAACAATCACCTGTTTCAAAACAATCTTATCTCCAATGAATATTTTAACAGGATAGACCGCTGCGGCATAAGCAGAAAGATCAAAATCAAAAGTTTTATTAAGCACTTGAGTCGAAGGTATTTCGACCAAAACCTTCCCTGCAATATCCATTATTAAAATATGAACATCCTCCGTATTTTCTAATTCCATTTTTAATTGAAATTGTCCATCTGTTGGATTAGGTAACAACTCTATCAAACCTGCTAATTCAGGATCACTCACTCCTACTAGATTACCAATCACAACACTTTCCGAGTTAATCATACAACCATTTGCATCAGTGATTTCTAGAACATAAGTTCCCGCCTCTAAATCATTAGGATCTTCATCATCTGATTCCTTAATCCCATTTCGAATCCAATCAAAATCATACGGTGGCGTACCTCCTATCAAAGTAACTTCAACCGTTCCATTTTCTTGATTATTAGTTTCATCGAATACCGCATCTATCGTAATTACCAAAGCAGGAGGTTCATTTATCGTCACGGTCGTTGTTCCCATACAACCATTAAAATCCGTAACCTCAACCGTGTAGGTATCTGCAGCCAAACCTGAAGCCTGAGAAGTAACTTGCGTATTTGGATCATTCCATAAATAGGAATAAGGCGCGGTACCTCCGTTTACGATCACCGTTCCAGTACCATTTTCATCACCAAAACAGTTTACATCTTGTGAATTAATTGAGATCGCTTCAACTTCACTAGGTTGAGAAATTTCAATAATATTGACTTCCGTACAATCATTAGCATCCGTCACTGTAACGATGTAATTACCAGCGAATACATTCGATTCAGTATCTCCAGTTCCTCCAGTCGACCAAGCATAAGAATATGGAGGCGTTCCACCTAATCCGGTTACGGTAGCACTTCCCGTATTATTAGCATAACAATCAGCGGGAATCATTTCTATAGTAATTAAAGCCAAGTCTATAGGTTCTGTCAGCGTATAATTTTCAACCCAAGGGCATCCTGCTCCATCAAATACAGTAACCGTATAAGTTCCGGGACCAAGATTAGATAAGACATCTGTTGTCGCTCCAGTATTCCACTCAAAAGTAAAAGGAGCCGTTCCTCCTTCAGTATATACTTCAACAAATCCATCATCAGCTCCATTACAATTAATTTCCCCAACTACAGATTCTAAAGATAAAGCACAATCAAAGTCACTAACTACGATAGATTCTATAATTTCACAATCATTTGCATCCGTTAAAGTAACCGAATAAATTCCTGGTACAAGGTTTTCAATACTTTGACTGCTTGCTCCATTGCTCCACTCATAAACATAAGGCTCTGTTCCCCCCGTTGGTTCGAGCATAACAGAACCATCATTCATATCCGAGTCACTTTCACCAACTGCTGTGATATTAGTTTCCAAAACTCCAGGTTCGATAATATCCACACTTAAATAGCTAATACATCCTTCGACATCCGAAATATTAACTGTATAAGTTCCTGGTGCAAGTCCATTGATTATCGAATTAGTTGATCCATTAGACCATTCGTACGTAAAAGGTGCTTGACCATCTAAAACCTGAATAAAGGCTTGTCCGTCATTTTCACCATGACAAGATATGTTCTGACTAGTAAGATTTGTATTTAAAAGACATGGAACCTGTCCACATTCTATAGTTCCAATTCTTGAAATTTCGCAATTATTTTCATCCGTAACAATCACCATATATTGCTCGCCAGTGGTCAAAGTATCTAGCTCCGTATTTCCTTGAAAAGTATAACTTCCTACACCACCAATTGCTTCAATGACAATCTCTCCAAAGCCATCTGAAATACAATTGACATTTACTGAAAGCTCTAAAGCTTCAAAATCATTCGTAGAATTTATATCTAAAAGATCAATACAAAGATTGCCTTCTAAAAACCCAAAAGCATTCAATGCCGAAGCGATTTGTATAAAATAAGTTTGCCCTGCAATCAAACCTCCAACTTCGGCATAACCATCACAGCGAGTAGGATTATCTAAACACATAAATTCTGTCAGGTCGGTACAATCACCAGAATAGATTGCAGCCGCATGTACAAAGTCTGCTCCGGTATTTATCTTAATCCCTCCGGAGGGTGGTGCTACAAATTGGTACCAGATATTCGCATCAGAAAAGATTACACAACTAGGACTTGGGCCATCAAATTCAGCCGCAATATTTACGCCTTCGACACAACCGCCACCGACAATTAGTTCCGTTGCATTTCCACACAAATCATTAGTAGCTAATGTAGCGTTTACCGTTTCTACACTTACACAAATATTTCCTTCGAGTGTTGCAAAATATCCTGCGACCTGAAGGTAATAAGTCTCTCCAATAGTTAAACCTGTAGTCTTTAAAGATTGACCTAATTCATTACTAGCTACTTCTGTCAACGCTCCACAACTCCCAGAATATATTGTAATCACATCTGCAAAATCTGCCGCAGTTAAAACTTCAATTTCCTGATCTGTTCCTGCGATAAAAGTATACCAGATATCAGCTCTAGATTTTAAATTTAAAGAAGGTTCTGGTCCATTAAAATTTGCATTTAAATTATTCCCTTCCAAACAAACATTATCCATTTGTAATGGAATAGCATTTCCACAATCATCATTATCAGGGCTGCTCGGATAAACTGAAACTTCTTCGACAGAAATACAAAGTTGACCTTTAGAAATGCCGAAAGATTCTTGTGCTCCACTTACTCTTATCAAGTAAGGAGTTCCAGAAACTACCTCCATGTATAGGTTCTCTCCGACAAACCCAAACTGATCTCTATTGGTACAAGTCAACTCGTTTCCAGAAGTGCAATCTCCGGAGAATACCGTAATCACATCATTAAAATCTGCTTGTGTTTCTATTTTCAAAATACCTGTAAAGTCAGCAACATAATTATACCAAAGTCCTGCGCTGTTGTTTTCACTACAGCTTGGTTGGCTTCCATCAAAAATAGCATTGAGATTATTGCCACTAAAACAATCCTCTCCAGTGCTTAAATCAAAAGCATTTACACAAAGGTCATTTATCTCTCCTTCTCCTATAATTTTTATATTATCAATACCTACCCACCATCCCCAGTCTTGACCATCAAAATAAGCAAAGACTACTTGCATCGACTGGCTTCTAAATGGAGATAAATCTACTTGAACTTTTTCATAATTATCAAACTGAGGCCCGCCGACATCTTCTGCAAAAGTTGCTGCGAGTTTCATTTCTGTTCCATCCCAAACCCAAACGCTAAGTTGTTCAAACTCTGCAAATTTTCTAAAAGTCAATTCAAACTCTAAAGTGAAATTTGCAAAATCAATTCCAGAGAAAGGTTCACTCATCAACAGTGCACTAGAAAAAGCTGCATTCTCCCCAAGTCCATCATCATCAAAATAAGCGAAGCAAGATCCGTTCATAGAAGTCTCTTCTGAATTGTCATTATCGATGTATCCAAATTGCCACAAATCATTTCCTTCTTGAGCTTCTACAGTCCAAGAGTTTGGAAGAGCGCAATTGTCAAAAGTTTCTAAAACGACATTGGTTCCACTTCCTATTCCAACAATCTCAATGTTATCTACTCCTGCCCACCAAGCCCATTCATCGTCATCATCATATTCAAAGACCAACTGCATGGTCTGACTGGCATAAAAACTTAAGTCAACAGTGAGATGCTCAAATTCAGAAAACTGATTTCCTGTACCTGTATCTTCCCCCCAAGTTCTTACCGTATGAAGTGTTGTCCCATCAAATACTTTAATACTAAACGTACTCTCTTGGTAAGGTCTGAAATGTACATCAATATCTAATTGTAATGTTGAAAAAAAACTTCCATCAAAAACCGGAGAAGAAAGCTGCAAAATATAATCATTATTATTGCCAGCAATTTCATCATCAATAATCAAGAGACAAGTTCCATCAATAGTCGTTTCATCTGAATAAGGATTCGTCGGTAGACCTACCGTATATACAGGTGTTCCCGTACCAATGACATTAGCACTCCAATCTGGCGATAGGGCACAGTCATTGAAGTCTTCAGACAATAATGTAAATTGCGAAAATGAAGTCGTGATAAAAAAACAAGAAAGAATGGAAGCTTTTATAATAGTAGCTATAGCTGATTTCATTATTACTAATTGTTGGTAAATGACGGAACAAAATTACTAATTAATAATTCCGTCATACTACTTAAAAAAGAAAAAGAACAATCCTAAGAATCAGTAGCTGCTATAATGTGTACGAGTATCAGAACAATAATCGTTCACATAAATAACTAATATTAAAAAAATAAATTGTTCTTTTTTTGAAAAAAATAAAAATCTGATTCAATCTAATTCATGATCTCAAGTCTCAAAGTCAACACCAAAAGATTATTTTTTTTCGAATACGTAAAATAATATTTAAAATTAAGGAGTTTAAAGTATAATATGAATGAATTCTGTAAATTTATTGTTCGATAAATGTCATAATACTTAGAATTCAGTCATAACCAATCTAAAAATTTTTACTTTTAATAAGCTGATTCTTAAAATTACTAAATGATTTTCATAACACTTGGATCTCATTCAGTGATATGGTTTAATTAACATAGTTAAGTTAATGGTAATGTATCAATAATTGGTAGTGTTATTTGAAATGTTGATACTCTAGAAAACCTACGGGGTCTTGTTTCAAAATAAATACAAAATCTAAGCTATAAATGAGGTTTTGGACTAAAACCCCGTAGGTTTAAATTTTATTATCAACACAAAATATAGCACTACCCAATAATTTAATCGGTGTTTTACTTTATAACTATGTAAGTTATTACTTTTTAAAAACCCAATGCTGAATCTATAAAATAGTATTAATCAAAAAGTATGACATTATTATCATAGACTATTGATTTACTATGCAACTTAATACTTTCAACATTTTATAAACTCAGAAAAACCTGAATATGGTTTTACAAAATTGTGCCGTCAACTCTATAGCTCCTTATCAACCGAGCACTCAGAATCCTTGGAACGCCCGAAAGATAAGTCATTTATATCGACGATTAGGATTTGGCGCTTCCAACAATGATATCCAAAATGGACTTACTTTGTCTCCTTCGCAACTCGTGGATCAGTTAATTAATACTGCCATTGCTTTAGGCACTCCTAGTCCGCCACCTTGGGCGGATTTTGAGGATGATGATTATGATGGAAACTTTGATCTATATCTCGAACATCAGAGAGGACTTTTTGGTCAATGGTTAACCGAGATGAGTACGGAAGGGATACGTAGTAATATTGCACTCTTCTGGCATAATCATTTTGTTACGGAGTTAGAAGTTTATGACTGCAATAGTTCTTTGTGGAAATACTATTCCTTACTTCATACCTATGCGCTTGGAAACTTCAGAACCTTTGTCGAAGAGATGGGCAAAACACCAGCGATGCTCGTTTACCTCAATGGGAATCAAAATGTAGCAGGCGAACCCAATGAAAACTATGCTCGTGAATTAATGGAGCTTTTTACAATGGGAGAAGGAAATGGATATACTCAAACGGATATCGTCGAAGTTGCAAAAGCATTGACTGGTTGGAGAATGAATCAATATGATTGTACGCCTTCGTTTTTTGATGCTTCTTATTTTGATAATTCTCAAAAAACAATTTTTGGTCAAACTGGCAACTGGAATTACGATGATGTTCATGATCTTATTTTTACTTTAAAACAAAATGAAATCGCTCATCATATCTGTGGAAAAATCTATACCGCTTTTATTAGTCCAAATCTTAATGAAGAAATGGTTGCCGAAATGGTTACTACTTTTCTCGCTAATAATTGGGAGCTTGCTCCTGTCTTCAGACAGATTTTTAAAAGCGAACACTTTTTTGATGAATTGATTATTGGTACACAGATAAAAGATCCGTTGAGCAGTATGATCAATCTTTTAAAAATGTCAGACCTTGATGAGCAGACAGATTTTGATCAGGATTTTTTGATGTCTATTTTTTATGGTTCAGAAGAACTAGGTCAAGCCCTTTTCAATCCTATTGATGTAGCGGGATGGCCTGGTTATCGTTCTTGGCTCAATGAAAATACCTTAACTACCCGTTGGTCTTATACCAGTTCAACGCTTTATGATTTTAATGATTCGGCGAAAGATAAATTAGTTGGACTTGCAATTAATTTAACTAATAATTCTAACGACCCAATGGTCATCGTACAAGCCATTGCAGATCATTATATCGCATTGCCAATTAGTCCTGAGCATTTACAAGTTGCTGTTTTAAATTTTAAAGGGGATATCCCTGAAAATTATTTTGAAGATGGAAGTTGGAATCTCTTTTGGGATGAAGCTCCAGATCAAATGGTAAACCTGTTAAGTTATTTATCCAGACTCCCGGAGTACCAATTAGCCTAAGACCATAAATAGTTACTAGCTGATTTACGTAAGATTAAAGGTGACAAAAGGTTTGCCTCATCAGATATTCCAATAAATTTGATTTCAGAACAAGGATTAACGATTTATGATATCAGATGTAATATAGAACACTAGGAACCTCTAAAGTCATTAATCCTTGTTCATGAATCTGTTTTTAATAACCTATTTTTATTGTAAGTTTTCAAAAACGAATAACCTTGAATACACCGATACGATTTTCATTGAAAAAATCAACTATTTAAAATCTTGCGTAACTTCAAATATTAAGCTGAGCCTCTTACGAAAAAATAAAATGCTGTCATTCAAAAGAAATAAAAATGTGTAAAGATCATAAATCCTCTATTCATAAAGATGTAAAAAAACGTTACGGTTCTGCACTTGAACATGGCAAAGCTCATGATAAAGATCACCGTTCTTCTCGTAGAGATTTCATGAGAAACCTTGGACTTACCGCCATTGGAGCACCACTTATGTTAGGAAGTTCTCCGATTGCTGCTTTCAATGCTTCTCCCCTACTTGCAGAATTAAACACTAGTGATTGCGGTCGTATCCTTGTCCTCATCCGACTAAAAGGTGGCAATGATGGATTGAATACTTTAATCCCCAGAGGGAATGATGAGTATTATAATATCAGGCCAGGATTAGCGATTCAAGAAGATAACCTTTGGGCCTTAAACACTGACTTTGGAATGCATAGTGCCACTCAGGATTTACAATCTTTTTGGAACGAAGGAAGAATGAAAGTCATCCACAATGTCGGTTATCCAAATCCTAATTACTCACATTTTAGATCATCAGATATTTGGGCTTCCGCTACAGATTCTGACGTAGAAGATAGTAGTGGTTGGATCGGTCGATTAATGGAAATAAATTTCCCAAGTTACGTGGAAGCACCTCCGGTTATTCCCCCAGCTTTACAAATTGGTGTTCAAACAAATCAAGTTTTCAGAGGCTACTCCAACAATATGGCATTGTCGATTAGTAACCCAACGGAGTTTTATCAGATTGCTCAAAGTGGACAACTTTACGATACGACTATGTTAGGAGATTGTGCTCCTGATCAAGAATTGAACTTTGTTCGTCAAACAGCAAATAGTGCATTCCGATATTCTGAATCCATAAGAGAAGCTTATAATTCCGGAATCAATCAAGTGGATTATCCAGATAATTATCTAGCTCGGCAAATGCAGATTATTGCTCGGCTGATCAAAGGAGATTTAGGAACCAAAGTTTATATGGTCTCTCTAGGTGGGTTTGATACTCATGCAGACCAAGACGACCAGCATGCCATGCTACTCAATTATTTAGGTTCCTCAGTCAAAGCATTTTTTGATGACCTTGCAGCTAACAATCAAGATCAAAATGTAATGGGAATGACTTTCTCTGAGTTTGGTAGAACCATTTTTGAAAATGGTTCGGATGGTACTGATCATGGTACTGGTGGTCCTATGTTTTTATTTGGTCCGGACTCTATGGGTAGTGATTTTGTTGGAACACCTCCCGACCTTGTCAATCCAGGCCCTTATGGTGATCCTGATTTTTCAGTGGACTTCAGATCTGTTTACGGGACTTTATTACAAGATTGGTTGTGTGTCGATCCTACCGTTGCAGATTATGTATTGGGTCAGCCGATGGATACGATCTCCGGTTTAGTTCCTCCAGGAAATCCTCCTATTGGTTCTAATGAGCCGGGAGCACTTTTAGGACATAATCCAGACCCTAATATGCTTGGGACGATTTTAATAAAATATGCGGTCAAAAGAAGAGGGACTACCCGTATTCGGATTATGACTAATTCTGGTCAAGCTATCCGTACTTTGTTTTCTGAATTCAAAACACCGAATAGTTATACCTTTGTATTCCGTCCTGCTGATTATTATCTACCTCCAGGTGATTATATTTATCAGATGGATACTGGTGGAAAAATTTATAGTCGGCAGTTGAAGTTTTGAGGTTATTATTTTTCTAACAGATTAGCGTATACTCCTTTCTCAAAAAGTATAGGACAGGAACTAAAAGTAAAAATTGATCGTTTTAGTTTTTTCTTAGTTGAAATATTATCAATCTGTGAAATGAAAAATTCTAAAACTTACTACTAATGAGTACTCTAAAAGATAAAATAACTCAAGAAACACATCCACTCTTTCCAAGTGGTATCTGGGAAGGATTTTACACCTACCAAATGGGGCCTGATGCAGGTCAACACCCTATGCATTTTTCATTAAACTTTAAAAGCGAAATTATTACAGGCAGTGGTAGTGACGATGTTGGTGGCTTCTCTTGGCGTGGTACTTACGATCGAGAACGAATGGTTTGCTCTATGACTAAAGCTTATGCAACACATACTGTAGATTATGAAGGTCATGCTGATGAGAATGGAATCTGGGGAACCTGGTCTTTGCAATGGATGAAAGGAGGATTTCATATTTGGCCAAAAGCGAATACGGAGAAGGAGGTAATTAAGGAGGTGAAACAGATTTCGATTAAAGGATAAGTTTTTTGTTGTTTAATGGTCAAAGATCAACTTAACTACAAGTAATAAACAAATCCGGTAGTGTTATTTGAAATGTTGATACTCTAGAAAACCTACGGGGTCTTTTTTCAAAACAAATACAAAACCTAAGCTTTAAATGAGGTTTTGGACTAAAACCCCGTAGGTTTAAATTTTGTTATCAACACAAAATATAGCACTACCACAAATCCATATCAGACATTAGTAACTGATGTTACGCAAATGTTATGAAAGTAGTAGAATATTGAATATCCAATAAACGAATATTGAATTCAAAAAGATACTGCTAAAAATAGATGCTTCCTTCTTTTTTCATAAACAAAGCAGGAACAAATGATTTTCTTGCTTGTAACCTGAGAAACGGATGCAGATTCAATATTCAGCATTGATTAACTTAATATTCGTTATACTTTCAAACAAACCAATTGAGTATTCTTTATGTTCTGCTGTGTCAATAACTTAGATTTGATGTTGCGTAATATCAGTTAGTAATAAAATACTACCCATCAGGGTGATCTTAGCAAATTAGAAATACATTTTTTTTGTAGTAACTTAATTTTCAAACGCTCTTACTACAAAAAAATGGATACTTCACTTAACTACAATCTAAAAAGTATAATTCTCCTTACACTTTCAATTTTTCTAACTTCATTTTCTATCAATGCACAATCCGTTGGAGATGTTATAGTAACCGAAATTTTACAAAACCCAAGTATTGTTAACGATGCAGATGGGGAATGGTTTGAAGTCTATAATACGACTAACAGTTCCATAGATTTAAATGGATGGATATTTTCAGATAATGGAAGTAATACGTTTACCGTATCAGGTTCTTTAATAATACCTCCAAAAGGTTTACTAGTTTTTGGTATCAACGATGATATATCTACTAATGGTGGAGCACCAGTGGATTATCAATACAGTAATTTTTCATTAGGAAATGGTGCCGACGAAATTATCATTGAAACTTCTGGAGGAGTAGAAATAGACCGAGTAGAGTATGATGGAGGACCTGACTTTCCTGATCCTTCTGGAGCTAGTATGATATTAGTGTATATGGATGGAGTTTCCAATGATCTTGGAAGTAGCTGGAAACAAGATTTTAACAACGTATTTGGCGATGGCGATTTTGGAACACCTGGTTTGTTAAACACTGAATTTGTGGGTGACGTGATTATTTCTGAAATTATGTATGATCCATTGGCTGTAAATAATGCTGATGGAGAATGGCTTGAGGTATATAATACCACTAATGAAGATATAGATTTATCTTCTTGGTATTTTGTATCTTCAGAAGATGGCAGTGATTTTATGGAACTGCCTGGGCTAAATTTACCTGCTAACGGTTATTTAGTATTCGGTAATAATGGAGATCCAACAACGAATGGCGGTGTTACATTAGACTTTGATTATAGTATAGGTTATACATTTTCTTTGACAAATGGATCGAATAAAATCATCATGTATTCAGCGGAATTTGCCTTAATAGATTCTGTCGAATTTACACAACCTGGATTTCCTAATATTGAAGGAGCAAGTATTGCTCTACAAAGTTTGACGGAGCAAGACAATGATACTGGCACTAACTGGATCGCATCTCAAACTCCTTGGGTCGGCAGTGCTGGTGATCTTGGTTCCCCTGGTGTAGCTAACCCTCCCCTTCCCGTTACCTTAACTTTTTTTGAAGCACAGAAAGTAGAAGAAAATATCGTACAACTCTCTTGGCAAACTGCTTCCGAAGAAAATAATGATTACTTTTCTATCGAGCATAGTACTGATGGAATTTACTTTAGATCATTAGATAAAGTTGATGGAAAAGGGACAACTTCTGAACTACAAAATTATTCCTATCTAGATAAAAACCTAGAAAGTGGTCAACACTATTATCGTTTAAAACAAGTTGACTTTGATGGTAAATATGAATACTCAAAATTGATAACGGTCCAAATTAAGGACTATAAAGGTGAGGTGATTTTAAGTCCTAACCCTGCTTCCGATATTATTTTTATTCAACTAAGCACAACTGTTGAAAAAGATTTAGACTTTCAAATTTTAAATCTTCAAGGTCAAGTCGTATTATCGAATATTATTAATCTAGGTGATCGTAGTTTAGAGCTAGATATTTCAAATTTGCCAACTGGAATTTATTATTTGAAGATTTTTATAGGAAATAAGGTAAGGACTAAAAAAATAATTAAGAAGCGATTATAAAACCTAAATGTACTTTACGCTCTATAAGCCATTGAACAGGCCTTAGTAAAATAGTACTAAGCAATCAAATCAGCAATACAATAATTGTTGATTTGATTATTTAATAATTTGTTACCTTCTTCTCATTATTTGTACTTTTATAGAAATTCCTAATAGATAAATATGTTTCGAAAAACCATCTTCTTTATTTGTCTTATGCTCCTTTTTTTAAAAAATGGATTTACTCAAACATATGAAGAGCTTACAGACAAGGCAGTTAAATTTCAGATGTCCAATGTCGATAGTAGTATTTATTATTTTCAATTAGCTGAAAAAATTGTGGTAGCAAAAAAAGATACCGCTAAGATGCTTTCTATCTATTCTGCTTTAGCTAACCATTTTAGGATACAACAAAACCTCGCTCCTGCTGAAAAATATGCTCATCTTGCCGTAGATGTTTCTATTACCAACTATGAAAAATCTCAGAACTTAGTTTTGTTAGGAATGGTTTATGGATATTCAGATTTACAGAAAGGTGATTCCATATTTCAAATAGCGGAACGGATTACAGAAAGAACAGATGATCAGTCTGCCCATTATAGTTTTTTGATTAATTATGCAAGTCTAAAAAAGAACATTGGTGATTATTACGGGGCTATAGATTATTATATAAAAGGAGAAAAACTTGCCTCAAGTGACTTTCCTCGCACTGCTATCTATACAGATATTGCAAAAATATTTCTTGATCTAAACAACTTTGATCTTGCTGACCAGTATATTCAGCAAGCGATAGACTTAGCTGAAAAAAATAATTACAAATCAAGGTTTTCAGAAATTGCCTCTGTCAAAGGTCAGATCCTGATTGCTCAGAATAAATTAGACTTAGCAAAAGAAGAACTTAACTATGCGATCGAAAATTTTACTACTAAAAAAAGATGGTCTTCGCTAGTTGTTGCATATAGTTTCCTGGCTAGTATTCAGATAAAAGAAAAAGATTTTGCTAATGCTCAAATCTCCAGTCAGAAGTCATTAGAATTATACGACCAAGTTAGTCCACAAGGTAAGTGCACCATCCTCGCCACTCAAGGAAAATTATATTTTACTCAAAAAAAATATGAGAAAGCTATTTTAAATTGTGATAAAATAATTCAAATAGCAACCAAAAGAAAGTTAAAATATAGATTAAAAACGGCCCATTTATTAGCCTCCAAAGCGCACGAAAAATTAAATCGACACAAATTAGCTCTAGATCATTTTCAACAATACAAAATACTAAACGATTCGCTATTTCAATCTCAACAAACTTCTCTTGTTACAAATCTTGAATCAAAACATAATCGAAAAGAACAACAAAATGCTATTGTATTATTAGACTCTGAAAATGAAATTCAGGCAACGCGACTCTCACAACAGAATACTTTAATTTGGGTTGGAGCTATCGCTCTGGCTATCATTTCAGGTTTATTATTTTTTCTTTTTAAATCAAATAAAAAAATTACAACTCAAAACGGAATCATTTCAAATGCGCTTAGTGAAAAAAATGTTTTACTAAAAGAGAAAGACACCTTATTACGTGAAATTCATCATCGGGTCAAAAATAATTTACAATTAGTTTCAAGTTTATTGGGATTACAAAGCCAGAACATTACTGACCCAAAAGCATTGGAAGCCATAAATTCTGGAAAAGCAAGAGTCAAATCGATGGCTTTGATTCACCAGGATTTATATAATCGAGATAATCTAAAAGGGATAAGTGTTCAAGAATATTTTCAAAAATTATGTCGAGAATTAATTTCGAGTTATCAAATCGATACAGATAAAATAAAATTAAAAACGGAAATTGAAGATATCAACTTGGACGTAGATACATTGGTCCCACTTGGTTTGATTACCAATGAATTATTAACGAATGCTTTGAAATACGCCTTTCCAAATAAACAAGAAGGAAACATTTTTGTAAAACTATTCGAAAAAGATAAACAGCTTTTTTTAGAAATAAAAGATAATGGTATAGGTATGAATGTTTCCTCAGAAAACAAATCCTCCTTTGGAATCAAACTTGTAAATACATTACTGTTTCAATTGGATGGTTCCATGAATCAAGAAAAAAGTAATGGAACACATTTAGTATTATCTTTTGAAAATTTTAAAAAAACAGCCTAATGTCCAGGAAAATTTTCATCATTGAAGACGAAGCCATCATTGCTGCGGAAATAGCGGGTATACTCCAAAACTTAGGTTACGAAGTGATTGGACAAGCTAAAAACGGAGATAAAGCACTAGATTTCTTAAGTTCAAACCCTATAGATTTAGTCTTACTAGACATTACGATCCAAGGTACTTTGGATGGGATTGATTTAGCAAAAATCATTAAAGAAAAATATAAATTCCCTTACATTTATTTGACCTCTCATTCTGATTTTGGTACACTTGAAAAAGTAAAAAAAACACTCCCCTATGGTTACATCGTCAAACCATTTACAGAAAACGATTTGCGTTCAGCTATTGAGTTAGCTATTTTTAAATATGAAAACGAACATCAAGATCTTTTTCCACAAAAGGATAAGATGGAAGAAAAACTACAAGTCAAATTCACTCCTCGCGAATATGAGTTATTTGAATTTTTATATGATGGAAAAAGCTATAAAGAAATTGCAGATGCAAACTTTATAAGTGTCAATACAGTCAAGCATCATTTTAAACATATCTTTCAAAAGCTAAAAGTGAAGTCTCGACATGAAGCTGTTGCCCTTATCCTAACCGTTATATAAACCTGTTCTAAAAGTTTAATTTAAGCATCGTAGAAATTATTTACCCCTTTCCATATAAAAATGAAAAGGGGTAAATTAAATATTATAACACATTTAGAGTAACTATCTACTCCACTTCTATCATTTCTTTTATCTCAGATGAAACCGCAGATTTAGCTGCTTTCTTCTGACAAGTCTTACACAATTCAGAAATACCTTTCTGTTCAAATGATTCCTTGATACTACCATTGCTAAGCGCTTTGCCTTTGATATGCTGACAGTTATCAAAAGCATGATATTTGTTACCAGCAGTAGACCAGAAAACATTATCACTATCAATGTTTAGACTTTTCGCAGCCTCGGTTTGCTGATTGATCTCCTCCGTATATTTTTCTACAGATGGAGGATTAAAATCTGCTCCGGTTACACCTGCTACAACCATTGCAATCGCAGCGATACTACCTGCGATCCCTTTCGTTTTTCCACTGATGTTTTTGTTGGTCAAAATAAAGATAACCATCGGTAGAAATGCTAGTACTCCCAAAATCGCTCCTAACTGATTTTGTATAAAGAACCGTGTCTGGTCCTTCTCCGATGCGGGGTCTAATCTGTTAGCTTTTTTCCAAAGTGTAGAACCCGTAATAGCAAGAATCAAAATGACTACTATCGCTACGATCAACCATACTAAGGTCTCATCGCTAATTAATTTTAATATTGCAAAGACTTGCCCTGCCATCGCAAGTACCCAGGCTAGAATAGCGAATATTCTTAATTGTTTCGCTTTTCCTTTAGCTTCTGGACTTGCTTGAAATACTTTTGTTTCACTCATGTTTTGTTTTTCTTATATGACGTAAAAAAGCTATTTGGTCACGTATTTACAGGGAGATTAAGCTTATGAATGACTTACTCCTAAAATTAAAACCTCTTCCCTTCCCATCGCTTCTTAATCGCTGATGCTACGCAAAACCAAATTTAAATTATTGAAATTAGAGCGAATAAAGAATACCTCAGTATTTTATTGGAAAGAATATCGAATATCAAGTCAATCAATATTGAGTCTGTATCCGTTTTTCAAGCTATAAATAAGAAAAAGAAGCTATTCATGCTTTGTTCATGAAAAAAGATGAGAGTATTTATTTTAAAAATGGTTCTAAATGAATTCATTTGGTCTTTAAGATGCAAGGTCATCCTTCAACAAATGCGTCGTTTCGTCATTTAAGGGATACCGAATACAACTCTCCTTAAATAGCGGAGCTATTCTCGTCAAATTTGATTCGCCAAATCAAAAATAAAGCTCGACCAAAACGCAAAATAATTTAATTTATAATGTACTAAATGTTAAAATTTTGATCTTATTTTGAATTAGTCTAAATAAACTTTAGCTTTACATTACAGAAAAAACTATAATATAATGAGTACCGTAAAGCATAGCAATCGCATCGACGCCTCTCCTGATCAACAGGTTCGTTTACCTTTCGCCCTTCCGATCGTTGAAGGCAAAAAACTCAAAAAGAAATGTTGTAAGAAATATAAGAAAGGAAAGCGTTGCGGACGTTGTCCAGGTAGGTAAAACAATGATCAAATCAGTATTCAATTATCAATTACCTCCCTAAACTGGACTGATAATTGAAAATTGAATACTGATAATTGTTTACTTAATCGTCCAATTTCAAGACTTGAATAAATGCTTTTTGTGGTACTTCTACATTACCAATCTGTCGCATTTTCTTCTTACCTTTTTTCTGCTTTTCTAATAACTTACGTTTACGAGTAATATCACCACCATAACATTTAGCGGTTACATCCTTACGTAAAGCGGAGATGGTTTCTCTAGCGATTACCTTCGCTCCTACTGCTGCTTGGATCGCAATTTTAAACTGCTGTCGTGGCAACAACTCTCTAAGACGCGTACAAATCTTACGGCCGAACCCTTCTGCTTTGGTACGGTGTACTAGAGCAGATAAAGCATCTACAGGATCACCATTCAATTTTATATCTAATTTCACTAAATCTGATTGTTGATAATTTAGTGGAGAATAATCGAAAGAAGCGTAACCACGAGTCAGCGATTTTAATCGATCATAAAAATCAAAAACAATCTCTGCCAATGGCATTTCAAAAGTCAACTCAATACGAGTCGTAGTTAAGTAAATCTGCTTGGTAAGCGTTCCACGCTTGTCCATAGCCAACTTCATAATCTGACCAATATAATCAGGCTTAGTGATAATCTGAGCGATAATAAATGGCTCTTCAATAAAAGCCAAAGTAGAAAGGTCTGGCATGTCAGCCGGCGTTTTCATAATAAACTTCTCACTATCTTTCCTAGTTGACTTCGCAAAATAAGTAACGTTAGGAATCGTAGTAATCACCTCCATATCAAACTCTCTTGAAAGACGTTCCTGAATAATCTCCAAGTGGAGCATTCCAAGAAATCCACAACGGAATCCAAATCCTAAGGCAACGGAAGTCTCTGGTTCGAAGGTCAGCGAAGCATCATTAAGTTGTAGCTTTTCAAGACTATCCCTAAGGTCTTCATAATCTTCATTTTCAATAGGAAACATCCCTGCAAATACCATTGGTTTCACATCCTCAAATCCTTTGATCCCTTCTCCACAAGGTTGTTCTGCTAAAGTGATTGTATCCCCTACTTTAATTTCTTTTGATTCTTTTATCCCAGTGATCACATATCCTACATCTCCTGCCGATAATTGCTTTTGCGGAACTTGACTCATTTGTAAAACGCCAATCTCATCCGCAAAGTAATCTTTACCGGTATTGAAAAAACGAATCTTATCTTTAGATTTAAGTGTTCCGTTTACAATTCTAAAATAAGCAATTACACCTCTGTAAGAATTGAATACAGAATCAAAAACTAAAGCCTGCAAAGGAGCTTTTGGATCGCCTTCTGGCGCAGGAATTTTATCAACAATAGCATTCATGATATCCTGAACACCTAGTCCAGTCTTACCACTCGCTAATACAATATCTTCTTTTTCGCAACCAATCAAATCAATCACCTGATCAGAAACCTCTTCCACCATAGCGGAATCCATATCGACTTTATTCAATACTGGAATGATCTCTAAATCATTATCAATCGCAAGGTAAAGATTGGAAATGGTCTGCGCTTGGATCCCTTGAGATGCATCAACCAAAAGCAAAGCACCTTCACAGGCTGCCAGTGATCGAGAAACCTCATAAGAGAAATCAACGTGACCAGGAGTATCAATTAAATTAAAGGTATATTTTTCACCATTGGTGTGGTTATAATACATTTGAATTGCATGACTCTTGATCGTAATCCCACGTTCTCGTTCCAAATCCATATCATCCAATGCCTGACTTTGCATGTCTCTTTCTGAAATCGTCTTGGTAAATTCCAATAAACGATCAGATAAGGTACTTTTCCCGTGGTCAATATGCGCTATTACACAAAAATTTCTAATATTCTTCATCTATATTCTATAGTATAATTTTATAAAGCCAAAATAGGCCGCAAATATACAGTTTTTATAACTAGGAAAAGTGATCTAAAACCATCAATCTTCTCTATGAAGAAACGGATTATTGAGAAAAATGTTGAGGTATTAAAAGAAAGTTATTGAAGAATTATCAAAATTAAATGCTAAAAAGCTCATCAATTCATCCTATCAAGAACATCAATCAACCAATGTTTTTCAGCAATATGCTCCATATTATAGATTTTTGATTTTAATTTTTCAACTCTATTCTTATCTACTTCCGTTTTAGGGTGGCGAATCTGTTTCAATAAATGAATAAAATTCTTGTTAGCTACTTTTTGCCTTTGTGTAGTTTCTGATCTAACTAATCGATAGATAAAAACTTTAAAAGCTTCGATTTTTGCATCTAAAATCTCAAGTCTCGTTTCATAATAGAGGATTAACTCTAACCTTCTTGCACCTATTTTATAATAAATATTGTTAAAATTATCAGGTAATAGCTCTAATGCCTTTCTATAATTTTTGGTGTAGAAAAAATATAAAGCCATGTTAAAGTTAAAAATAAGCCAAGAAGGCTCTACCCCACTAATTCTATCTTTATGATCTAGAAGAAATTGGTGAACCCACTTGTATTTTCCTAATCTCAAACCAGAGGTTACTATATTCAAACATGGCTGTGATAAAATTTTATTTCCTTGATAGAGAAAACCTTTCTCTAAATGATCTTTGTAAATCTCAAAAACATATTTAAGAAATATTGTTTGTCCATTGTGGTATTGAAAAATCGCATAATTCCTAATTAAAGCATGAAGAGGTACCTTTTGAGTAAGGGATAAATCTTTATCAAATTTTTGTAATAAAACCTTAAACTTATCAACACTTTCCGTACGAAAACCAGCTTCAGAATTGAGCATTTTGTATGCTTGAAAATAGACTTGAATTACAGGAAGTTGAACATGAGGAAGTTCTATAATTTTTTCGAGATATTCAAAAGACTTTAAACTGTCTTTCATATCTACAGGAGTCGTAAATAAATTAATAGCAAGAAGTTGGCAGGCGTATTTAACTTTTGTAAAAATATAATACTGATCTAGATTTTGAAGTAATTCCGGTAATTCTTCTACAATATTGGGGTCGTTTCTTTTGGTCTGCTCAATCACTAATAACTCTTTCATTAAAAACCGCTCATACATAATATCAGAGTCATAAAATCGGAGGTCAACAAATTGTTTACCCCATTTATTGAAGGTTCTTTTAAATGAAGATTCTAAATTTCTTTCTTGAAGAAACTTACAAATTATAGCTTGAGAACTACAGTGTTCATGGCTAAAAAATGTAGCAATGAAGTCGTAAGTTACTTTTAAGAACTTGGTCAAAAGTTTATCCAACTTCCCTAGTACTACTCTATCTTCATTATAAATAATTTGATAAACATTTTCCTTATTTAAATACTTACTTTCAAAATCAGGAAAGTGCTTATCCAGAAACATAAATAATTTCAATAACTCTTTTTTATTTTTAGCTGTAATTGCTCCTGCATGAAGAAATCTTGAAAATGCTTTCCACTCCTTCTTGTCAAAAGATTTTATTATTTGTATTAATCGACTGTTATCCATGGTTTTCTCTAATTAATATTAGGAAGTAGTTAAAAAAAATGTTCCTATTTTTTTAATATAAAAAGTTGATCTTTCCAATTAGACTATTGAACTATTATCAATAGTAAAGATCCTATATCTATAATAAGTTGTTCAATATAATTCATTAACACCTCTACCTTCTGAATATAAACATCAGTCGTCTCTAGCGTTTTTAAAATACCAAATAGAATGAAAAACATACAATATTCATACATCATAACATTATTTCTTTGCTTATTTACAGCTTCCGTTTCTGCTCAGATATTCCCAAATGTTACTCCTGACAACATTGATGAAACCGTTGATCTTATTTTTGAATTACACGGTAATATTATTGACAATGATTACACTACTGTTCATAGTTTTTTAGAAGGCATGCTTCCTTCCTCTAGCAATGATCCATCATATGACTCGCTCTGTACTCCACCAGATGCAACTATTGATAGTGCAGATAGTAACAGTATTTCAGCTTCATGGAATCCAATAACGGGTATTCATAGTTATCAAACTGCTTTCATGAAACTTAATAATTTTCTCCCTACTGGTCCTGAGACAGGATCTGCCACAGTCACTAATACCAATATACAATTTTCGGTATCTAATGGATTAATTTTAATGGTTTTCAAAACTCATTGTACAAGCTTAACTAGTGGAAAGCTTTCTATTATAATAGTCGACAAACCTATCTTTTTTAATGTCTTAACTAGAGATTGTAATTGCTCATATCCTCGATTACCTATCGAAACGAAGCCTTTTGGAGCTGATGATGGAGTAGCAATTTTTTATTATACTCATGAAGGTTCTACCGGTTATTATCAAGGCAACATTACTTTTGAAGGTGATGACGAAGATGCAAATGCACAATTCTTAATTAAAATAGAATTTTTAGAATCCGGTGAAATCATTATTTCTAAGCGGTCGGATTGTATGATTAACTTATTTAATGAACCTGCCGGTAGTATCTTATATAATCAAGAGGATGACGATGAGGATGGAGAAATAATGGGATCACTCACCTTCTCCTCTGGTCTAGTATTCTCTCCAACGTTGGATAGAGTTGGTACTTTTACCATATCAGAATGCCTTTCGGATCCGGAGATATATGATAAACTAATTACTCCGTTTGATCATCCTAATATTTTAAATATGCAAGAAGGTACACTAAACGTAATACCTAATCCTGCAAAAGAACTTGTCTCTATTTCATTGCCTGATAATTTTCAAAGCGAAGAATACTCTTTTCTCATACTTGATGCTACGGGCAAAGAAATACGATTACCATCAAACTTCTATCATTTTGCGGATAGAGTTGTTGACATACAAATTGGGCAGCTGCCTCTCGGTATCTATACATTTGTCTTCCATTCTAAAGAGAAGATTATGAAGGCAAGATTTGTAAAAATAAACTAATTATCATAACTCAAAATCCGCCTAACTTAGCAGAAGTAATACTCAAAATTGTACTTTTTACACTCCTTTCATTCCTTGATATTTGTATTGAAGTTATTTCCTATTTTTTAATATGAACTTCGGTTCGCAAATCACAAGAAATGAAAAAGTTATTTAAATTAATGCTATTCTCAGGTGCAATGTTATTGATACTTATACAAGGAGAACTCCTGGCCCAACAACCTTTCCCAATTGCTCTAGATGCAAACGGAGGAAAAGTTTTTGTTGAGTCTATGGACGTAGGCCCTAGTGGAGATATTTATATAACAGGTAGTGTAAAAAATTATGTAAACATTGGTTTTGGCCCTATATGTGGCGATAATGTAATTTTCTCTGAACCAACTGGCGGTGATAGAATCTTTGTAGCCAGACTACATGCTGATCCTAGTGCAGCTACTCTAGATGACGTAGTCTGGATGGTTATTGGAAAATCTACTATCTCAAATACTGGAGGTATCTTTTCAGGAAAAGATATAGAAGTAGCCTCAGATGAGTCAGTATATTTTACAGGAACCCTGATTGGTGATGTAGAATTTAAACGAGTCATAGGAGGACCTCCAAGTTCTATTAACTCCTGTTTAACAAGTAGTAATTTCAGGCATTTTGCTGGAAAAATTGATTCAAATGGTACACCTATTTGGGTTTCTGATACTGATGGAAGTACACCTTCTTACGGTGAAGGGATTACTCTTGACGAAGCCAATAATCGAATTTTTACAGGCGGTCATATTGGCAATGCTTTCGTGAGTCCTATAACTTTTATGGATGGTAGTCCTTCCTGCACTTTAGGATGTAACTTTACTATAAGTCCAACAGGCGGCTCTCCTTATGTTGGTTTTGTAACGCAGTATACCCTTGATGGAGATAATCGTCAGGCTTTCCAAATTGGGGAAAAAGTAATGGCATTAGTAATGGACGGATTAGATCCTGGACAATTATGGGTTACGGGTTCTATTTTTGATAGTAGTAGTGATGTACTCTTAGCAAAAATACCGGTCAACATCGTGACTCCTCCTTGCGCATCTTACGCTCCATCAATTATGCCTATCCCTGGACCTGATGGAGATATTGGTTTGGACATTGCTTTTACTAGCGATAACCTTGTAGCCATTGTAGGAGCATTTGAGACCGACTGTTTCTTTACCGGAGTAGGCTTGATATCTACACCTCCTTCTATGTCAGATCTCTTTGTAGCAATTTTTGATCCTAGCACATTTAGTTTTAGTAAAGCCGAAGCAACTACAAGTCTTTCTCCTTTTTCTGGTACAAGTCAATCTTATTTAGAAAGAAATATTTGCCTTGCTGCCGATAGCTATAGTACTAGCCATATCATTATTGCTTATGATAAAGACATGGAACTTTCAACTTTCTCGGACATAGGATATATCATTACGAAGGAATTAACAACAGACCTTTTACCTCCTGTGGGTAGTGCTACTACGGCGATCGAAGTTCAAATAGCACCTTGTGCCTGTCCTCCTACAGCTGTAAGTCCAGGGGCTCGAGTCATGGAAATTGAATACGGCCTTTTTGGTTCAAGTGGAAATAGTTACCTCGCTGGTGACTACCAAGCCCAAATGACTGTTGGTTCTTGTATTCTAAACGGATCTGGATCCTGGAATGATGGATTTGTTGGAAGAGTAACTGATGATCATTCAATATTTTTTCGGGAAAGCCATACTGAATTCTCAGATCAAGAGTCCTTTGTATACCCTAATCCTTCACAGGGAGATATAACAGTCCTTTATTCTAACTATAACAATTCTGATAAAAATACGCTTAGTGTTTATAATATTAATGGACAATTGGTTTTCGAAAAAATATTAACTGGGCATAAAGGAGAAAATAAAATTCAGCTAGAAATGGACTTACCAAACGGAACTTACTTTGTTAAGATTATGAAAAACGAATCTGTTTATAATACTCAAAAATTAGTGATTTTTAAAAAATAATCAGAGCGTTAAATTTTAGACAAGCCCCAAACCTCCTCCCATTTTAATTAGTTAGCGCCGTTTTGGTTTATCCACCAAAACGGCGCTGCTATTTATAACACTCCTTCCTATCTTTTTATCTAATCTGTTAAAGCTCCGTTAAAAAAGATCTATTTTTTCCGCTGACCTTTCTTTCTTCCCTATAAAAAGGAAAGTATTAAGCTATGACCGGACCATGAGATGAAGCTTCCTTTAATTTTCTATACTTTTGTATTGCTTCATCTCATAGGTCTTTTATCTAAACCATTAAAATTCTTTTACATGAAAACTTTACCTTTTTTTATGTTATTCGTATTCTCTTTGAATATGAACTATGCACAAATTGGTTGTACTGACCGATGGAGCTTTGGAGCTAATTTCACTCTTATCAATCCTATTGATGAAATGCAAAGTAATGGCTTCCGAACAAATTATGGAGTCACCTTCAACGGTTTATATAATTTAAACCCTCGATCTTCTAAAGTGAACTTTCATATTGGTGGTCGAATATCTGGAGGGATGGCCATTGGAGAACGAAATAATATTATCCTAGAAGAGCCAGAAGACGCAGCAGCAAGAAGTTCTGTTTACAACACTTTAGTTGATATGCATGTATTGGGACGAGTAGTGATCAGTCCAAATAAAAAAATACAACCCTACTTCGATTTCTTTGGAGGAGGAAGGTTAGTAGGATCTAATTACGATATTAAACTTAAAAAACGAGATTTCAACTATGACCGAAGAACCTCTGACCGAATCGCTCAATCTGCAAATTGGGCCTGGGGGACAGGGGCTGGTGTATATCTCCGATTAAATAAAAATGTCTTCTTCGATCTTGGTCTTAATTTTACTCAAAGCGAAACTCAAGATTTTATTGATCTAAACACTGTAGTAGCAAAAGATAATGTTATAGAGTATGAAGTTGTAAATTCTATTTCAAACTCAATCGGAATACATATAGGTTTTCATTTTACCATTGATTGTAATCAAAAATACGAACAAGAAAATAATAATGATCCTTATGGAAATGGTCGAGTGAGAGTTAAGAGGAGTAAAAGAACGCCGAGGGCGAAAACGAAAAGGTCTAGTAGTGGAAAAAATTAAGTAGTGTGAAAGATACTATCTCAACGACTATCTTAACGAACGATTCCGCCATACCTTAATTGCTCCAATACTTTGATATAACATACAAAGAATCTCTGCATAAACCACAATTTTTTGTGCCGTAGCTTGGAGATATAAACCTTCATTGGAACGGTAAGCTCGTGGACCAAAAAGCATAATATAAACCTGAACAGCAAGAATGATCACAAAGATTCCGAAAGCTAAAGCATATCGATTCGGATAGTTTTTTTCAATTAAAATAGCTCCGGTATAGAAAAAAGACATCATCAAAAAAAGGATAAATCCTGTTCTTACAAAAGTCCGATGTCCCCAGTAATCTACATTGTATGGAACATAAGCTATTCCGATATAGCAGAGTCCTGATAAAATCCCTAGAAAGGAAGCAATTAAGACTAGTGCTTTGGAGGCATTTGATTTAAACAAAGAAGGCAAGGCGATAAAAAATAGAATCAAACAAATCCCCGATACTCCTAATGCGGTTTTAAATAATAAATGACAAGTCATATTAGACTCGCCATCAAAAGTTTTTGTTCGCCCTAGATCGCTAAAATAGTTATACAAAAAATCGTAGGACTCATACTCAGGATGGTGAATCGTTCCTCCAGGATATAACCACATAGCTAAACCAGTCAGTATAAAAAATTGTATTGCTGCGAATATTCCTAGCTTGAAAAAGAAAAGCTGCCAATGTCCTCGTGTCATCTACTTTTGTTAAGTGTAGTTAAAAAGAAACCAAGTCATCAAGAACTTAAATACTTGATGACTTGGTTTTCTTTTAACCTTAATTTTCTATATTTCTTTTGGTCCAACTACCTCAACCCATTTACCTGGCTTCCGAGCATTGACCGTATTATCATACATCGCTTCTGTCGTGATGGAAGGTAAATAGTACCGCCCTTTGTAAGCTGCATTCAATTGAATACGGTAAGTTTTTGAACTTGAATAACCAGAGCTATAATAAGTATACACTCTATCATCTCTAAAATCTTGGTAAGTCGGTCGGTTCGCTTGTTCATTCTTTTCTGAAGAAACTAATGTCATTCGAGTATTTAAAATTTCCCAACCTGAAGGAAAGACCTGACTCAAAACCATTTCTCGATGATACCTTTTCTTAGCATCCTTATTAGTCATTGTAACTTCGGCAATAAAATCAGTTCCTTGTTCAATACTAGCAGGATCTATTTCCATTCCAGAAGTGGTCATGTATTTTATAGACATAGCGACATTACGAGAAGCGTCCGTCTGATCACCTACAATCGGTTGGCCTCTGACCACTAACTTTGCATAGAGAATACCACTTGTACTATTTTTTACTTTGACCGTCGTATTCTTTCCATTACTTACATCAATATCCACTAAGCTTAAAGGCTTCTGAGTTCCTACTTCTATCTCTTTTCCATTTTCTAAAGTGTAAGAGAAACGTAGCTCATCGGAAAGATTATTTTCACTAGCAAACTTACCCATAGCATTTAAAGCATAAGCAGTCGTCTGCGTGCTATACCAACGCTGCTCATTCATTTGATCTGCTACTTGTTTTGCAACAACTGCTGCGGCTTTCATTTTTTTCAACTCTAATAAAGTTTCTAAAATCATTGCCTCATCTCTAAGTCTAGAGCCAAAGGTATTGGAAAGCTCTACATAATCATCAATGGTAGTCGTCAACTCTGCAACCATGCTATTTGCGACTTCTTGTTTTCCAGCAAGAGCATAAGCCGCAGCCAGTCTCCATTTTCCAGAAACGGATAATTTAGAATACTCTCTTAATCGGTTCATTGCTCCTAACTCTGGCTCACCAGCAAGAGCAAGGGTGTATAATCTATAAGCTTGTTCGAAAGAATAATTTCCTCGATAGTAACCATCAGCTTCACGGATATAAGGTTTCCATGATTTAGCTTGACTACTTTGAAAATCTATCCATTTATCTAACATTAAATCAGAAACGGTATATCCTTTTTTCTTTGCTTCTAAAAGGAAATG
>JAULCF011342324.1:0-14100 GCA_032361265.1 Devaleraea mollis
ATGAAAGGGCGTTTCTGAAAATGTTGCGATTCAAGGCCGCTGCTTAGCGAAAAAAATATGGAGCACAGACAGACTAATAATGAGCAAAAATTAAACGGGGGCAAAAACGAAGTTTTCTTCAAATAATCACGGCTTTTAAGCGTTCAATCTAACATTTAGAAAATCTAGGTTCGCATTACCCCCCCATGCTGGCGAGATGACCGGGGAGGAGGCGCGGTGGGGGGGGGTTATAAAACCTACTGGACCCTACTGTAAGTAAACTTCCATCTATTGGGAATAATATCCCGAATATACTTGGATATTCGGGCACTTTCTTACCTGCTAGGAAGTCTTAAAGTGCTTAAGCATATCTTTGCGATAATGCTAGGGCTACTTAATATTAGATTATACACGCTGTTCGCCAGCCTTCTTGAGAAGGGTTTGGAATTTCTTGAGTGCGGCGGCGGTCACGGAGTCCTTCTCGGTGGAATCAAAACCTTCTATGAACCGGACCGGTACATCTGCAGCGAGGAATTTGAGCTCTTTCCATGTGTCCTCACCCGGGAGTCCGACCCAGCTTACCAACACTTCAAAGTTTCGACGGGTTGACCGTCGCACTTCCTTAAACTCCTCTACTAGGTAGAGGGATTTCTGTTGGTAGGTGAGGTTCTCTTTGAGCTCCTCAGTGACATCCAGTGTGGCTGATTTGTAGAACTTCAGGCGCGACACGTGGATTTACTGTACCCTGCCGTCCTCTAGGTTTTGAATTTTCGCAACAAGGGGTGTAATAAAACCTAGCACCCTTGCTGGCCCAGTCCATATGACTGTGAGCTTATTCACCCTTTGTGGTTGAGGGAACGCAATAAGGACGAAATCATCGACATCAAAGTTAATGGCTGTGAAATTTGTCGCCTTATTGTGCCGCTCAATATCTGCAGCTCTCTTTGCTTGAGAGGTTGCAGATACACGCCGATGCATCTCATGGATGGCATCATCGAATTTTTCAAAATTCGACCAACTGCGCAGCCTTGGAGAGAGACAGAGTGTTTAGCTCTGTACTCACCGTGCCGGCTGAAAGCAGTTCCACCAATGGATTTATTGGCGGAAGCATTGTGAATGCGGTTATAGGGGCGAGCTCCTTGCCAAGATTGGAGTTCTGGGAGTTGTTCAAAACACTTTGGATACTGTTAGTAAAAGTCTGCCAGACCTTTGGCGCAAGATTGCCTTCGGATAGCAGCGCCCGACAGGCGCGGATAGTCTCGCGGCACACCACGTCGACCGTCCCATTTATTTGAGAATGATAGGCTTAGGTGAGGTGGTGTCTCGTTTTGAGTGCGGCCGCGAGCTTCGCCATCAAATCGTTCCTAAATTGACTGCCTTGGTCTGATACCCATGTCTGACGGGCCCCGAAGGAGCCAATTCAATCCTTCAGAGCTTCCATCGCACTGTCCGTGTCACAAGAGCGGTTTTCGACCAGCCAAACAAAACTGTTGAAGTCCTCCTTGAGGATAATAATGTACTGCCAGTTTTGTTCGCCCTCCGACAGGTCGAAGTAGTCAAAATGCAGGATTTCGTTAGGCTTGTTCGCGTGCAGCGTGTGATTTTGCTCGCGAGTGACGCGGATTCACCCTTTGGTCGATTGGCAGTGCAAGCATTTGTTGACTATTGTCTTGATGTCCTCGGCAATTACTGTCCATGTGAATTGGTCCTTCACGTGGTCTGAGGTGACGGCTGGGCCTCTGTGTCCTTACGGGCCACAGAGGCTCATGATGAGCAAATCTATTACGATTTAAGCCACCGTTTTGGGTACATAGACCTTTCCATATCGAAGCAGGCATCCGTTAGATGCCTTACTGTCGACGGTGAGAAAGGTTGCCATCGACCGGTGGCATAGCGTTTTGGGCTTTTTTGATCTTGCCCAAAATTGCGACTTTGTCAAAGGTCTGGGAGTTTACGTCCGGGATCGGCACGTAGAGTTTACGCACTTTAGAAGTAGCGCCCCAGCGAGTCATAAGGTCTGGGAATTAGTTAAAATCCCCAGGCACATGGCTCACTACATACTCTAACTGAGAGAGGATGAGTGCCCAGCGCTGTATCTAAGAGACCAAATACACAGGCATATTTGGATGATTCTTTAAGGGGTCGAAGACAAAGATGAGATTGCGGTGGTCTGTGTAGATGCTCGTCTCGGAAAAGGCTGTGTAGTAGTCCGTCTGTGCCATGGAGTAGACCATTGCGAGCGCCTCCTTCTCAAAGATCGACCACCTTTATATGGCGCCTTTAAAGGCACCGCTGACAAAGGCTAGTGGTTCGTTGCGTTGCTCTTCTTGAGGATTAGCCGCATCCTCCAATGTGATTTGAGTAAGAACACTGGCCCAGTAATTTTCTGAGGCATCAGTGTTCATGCACAGCTTCTTTTAAGGATCCAAGTGGCTGAGAGTGACTCGCTCTGGGATGAGCTGCTTGAGATCCTCAAAAATCTTGTGAATCTTTGGGGTCCATATGTCAGAATCCAGCTTCACCTTCTCCGGCGCATTTTTTTAGAACCGTGCCTTTTTTGTTAAGGTTAGCAGAAGGACTTGCGACGGAGCAACATCCTTGTTGTACTCCGGGATACCCTTGCGCATCCAATTTATCGAGAAATAAATTGTTGGAGGTCTCCGGCCGTCTCATTCCTCTGCATGGATAGTAAACCGTCGACACTGCGGGATCAAGCGTGATACCTGCGGCCGTAACGATTCGGTCGCACCACTTTGCCTTTTGTGCTACGAGAGAGCACTTACCCAGGCTGAGGGTGAAGTTGCAATCTCGGCACAGCCCAAGGAATGTTTTCCATTAATTCCATGTGCTCGGCGTAAAAGGTGGCGTGGAGGTGCCAATAATAAAGCCAAATGACAATGCTTTGGCAATATCCTTGAATGCTTCCGTGGATCCCACTAACAAATGAATGCCAGAATGTTTAGCGCCGTTCAGGGAGCAGAGTGTATCATACAGCGTATGAGAGCCGGCTCCTCTGAATGTGTTCTTGTGCCTTCTTCTGGATGGATGCCAAATTGGAAGTAGGCATGCGTCATATCCATTTGTGCGAAGAATTGCGCCTTCTGCACATCTAGGATCATGATATCCATATTAGAAATAGGCATATAGTTCTTGATCGTTGCATTGTCGATAGGTCTAAGGTCCACCGTCATACGGAACATGGCCGTTGGAGCCTTAGGGAAGGGGAGTGGGGTGGCCACACATTCGGAGCTGCGAATGTGTCGGACTAGGTTTTCACCTTCAAGCCCCGCGCACGTATCCGACAAAAAGGCTTGTTTTAGTGGCGAATATAGGTGCGCCTTGCTTTGCACTGGCGTCACTCCTTCCTTGAGAGGAATACGAATGGGGTCTATGCTGCAGGGAGGTCTACCAGTTAGCTTTGAAGTAAAGGATGAACTGTATTCCTTTATAAAGTAAGCTACCTGTGCCTCAGAGTTCATAGGATCTGCTTTCGATAGAAAGCGTCATCCCTATATATTTTGAGTGCATCATAGGCCCTGTCTTTCATAGCATAAATTCGATCCTCTTCCTCCTTAGGTTCTAATTGGCCTATAGTTGGGCAAGGGGCTTCCTCTTCTAATTGGTCTGCGTCATTAAGAGGTGCGCGCGGATCCATCTAAATTGGGACGTAACCGTCCGCCCAATTCGCAGAGTGAAACCGCCGCACACTATATACGCCATAAATTCATCTTTGAGATCGAAGTTAAGGCCATAGAGTTTCACCTTGTGTTCAGCTAGATGCGAGCTGATGTTAAAACCAACTCCATCTGTGAACGGCATGACAACAAAAAAATCGTCAGCTTTCTCAAAGAGATACAGCTGGATGTTCTTAAACTCGACCGAACCTTGAGCTGTAGTTAGCCGCAAGGTAGATAGTGTGACCATTTTTTTCTGTATCTGATGCCGTTCTGAACGCGCCTTTCATTGTGAAGGGCGCCGCTGCATCCTTAACTGTTTATGCGATGCCGGCTTCTTCAAACCCCTTGAGATGTTTGTGGCCAAGCAGATTACGTCCGAGTCTGTATCAATAATGCTAGACGCATTAGCACCGTAAATATGTTGCTTGGTTGAAGCTTGGCTTATATCCGTTGTCTCGTTGTGAACAGGCCTTTCATTGTGAAAACCTTGTGCAATAAATTTGCATTTGTCGTCTGTGACAAAGGTTTTAAGCTTTTTGCTACTCAAAGCCTCTTTACGATTTCTTGAGTGCGGACGCTTGCGTACTCGTGCCACGATCCTGGCGGGGATTGTATGCGCCGAGGGCTCGGCAACTTCCATTGGGTAATCGACATCTTTGTTGAAGTCGACCGAAATTTGTTATTCGTGCTCCAAGCCCATGATATATTTTCGAGATCCATATAACTTGGGTGTGACTAACCTATCGTTGCAAATAGGCTAGTAGGCAGCCGATACGGGGCCCACTGTGTCTTTACGCGACTGCTTGGCATGGTTTTTCAACTGCATCTGCTGGGTCCGCTCATCCACCTTAGTTCAATAGCCCCGGATGTTAGCGAAATCGTCGCCGTACGGCACGTTAGGGCACTCAATAAAGAAATGGTATTCCCCCACACATGTGTCTTTGTTGATACACTGGATACACATGGGGGGCTCCTGTGGATTGACTCCTTTCTTCCGGTGGAACCCATACTGGGACCGGGCATCATGCGGGTCTAAGCCCATCATCTCTATCACTGATTCACGGCGCCACTCGCCAATTTTGTAAAGAACTTTGCGCCTTGGGCTTTCTTCACCGGTAATGCGCCGCACACGGGTGACTCCTTGGGGATTCCGCGGCCTCGATATTCTCACCGATTGGCTTTTGCGCGCATGCCTCTGCCTACGCCACGAGCGTGTCCGGAATACTGATACTGGGGGCGGATTTGGACTTGCTGCCACGCAGGCGTAGGCAATCCGCGCCCTCCTCCTCCTCCAGCTGGTGGCTGAACTTTTTGGCTTTCACCGCGGTATTCTTCTCTTTGTTGAGAGTAGGAGCTACCGAGGCCGCGACCATGTCTTTGGAACGCGACATGGCTGAGTCCTCGTTGCTAGTGATGGCTAGCGCGGCCTCCGGCGCTGCCATCGACCACCTGGTCCCTGGCTCCGTTGGGATTTTCCCTTTCCGTCCATGATATCGGCTTCATCGAGCAGAAAATCGCACCATTTTTTGAAATCGTCCTTCATAGGCAGAGCTCATCGGCAATGCCTTTGAGTAGGAGTTCACGAAGTATGATGTTCGTGACTACCTCTTTGCTGAGATATTCGATAAGGTCCGAATTCCCGCCACTCTTTGAGAGTTGGTCGGGGAATTCGGCCCTGTCACGAAACGCAAGAAGCGTAGCCGTGACGAGCTTGTCCGCCTCGTTGCGGCATGAGGACCGTCCTTTCCGGACGAGCTTTTGCTCTCTCAGGAAAGTAGAGGGGCCATTCGGTTCCTTCTTCTTGCATCAGGACAGATACATATTAAACAGCCCTTCATCGTAAATTTCCTGATACGTCCACCTCTCACCGGATGCCTTCTTGTAGCAAACGCTCATTAGATACGACTACAGTCATGCATTAGATATATTCGCCTTGAATGTAGGTGGATTTGGTTGCTGGCCTTCGTTATAGCGCTGATGCTCGACACGGTATCGATCCTTATACTTCTGCACAGGGCGCAAAGGGTCGTCGCAGTCGTTCAAGTCGAGGATACTGGGTGCGTCGTCAGTCTTTGTTCTGACGAGCATTTACTTCTGCAAGGGCACGGGTTAGGGACAAATAGGTGCCGCCGTATCGTTGTTGACGGTCGGCGCCTCCGTCTCGTTGTGGACGGTCGGCTTGGTGGCCACTGTGGGCTGGGCAAGCAAATGTTCGAAATATTTTGGCAAAGTTCCTTCAATTGCCCATAAGCCATACGCATATCGCTCTTCTTCGTTACGAATTCCATTCATAAACTTCAGGGATGGCTTCGCCGGCCAGACTACTGCTTCGTCTATGTGTGACGAAACAGGCAGTGTCGGCGCGGAGGGAATTAAAATACTGGGAGTGGGGATTTGGTGGGGGCGGGTACGGGGGGTCATTCGTCACAGCGCACTTCGATTCCTCATCGCGACGGTTTTCCCCACGCAGCTCTTTGTTGAGCTGCGCGTCGTAGGCCTTCTTGGGAAGTATGAGATCGCGTCTCCTTAGGACTTCTAGGCGCATGTCGTCGTAAACTCTCGCCGGGTCCTCGGCGCGTAGCTCACGTACAGCTTTGATGCAGCAAAAGGTGTGGTAAAGGTAATGTAACCTAACTATCAGAACTATAAGTTGTATGAGAGGTGTAGGGGGAGACGTGGTGGGGTGGAGGGACGTGGTATGGCGTGATGTCGCGGAGGAGGGGTAGGGGGAACATAAGGTTGGGTTTTCGTGGAGGGGGAAGCGTAGGGGGACGCGTAGGGGGACGCGTAGGGGGAAGGGTAATTTTTGCGTTTGGGTCGCCGGGCGCAACGGCGAATGTGGGGATACGTCGGGAGTTATTTGGGAGTTAAGGTTTGGAAGGAAGGGGGGGGCGAACTGTTACTGGCGGGAAAACGCCAGCCACGTTTAAGCCGAGGATGTGGCCTGATTGTTTTCCCGTCAATAACAGTTGACTTTTGTCGATGTGGGAGGAACAGCGAGGGTGGCAAAAAGAAGTAAGTACATGTTACGAAGAGACGGGTTGGGGGGGATGGCAAAAATCCAATTTAGAAGGGTCTTAGACGGCATTGCCTACTGTCACGATAGAAAAATCGATAATATCGTTTCAAGATGTATAATAATTATAATTATATTAACATACTAACGAAGTATGTTAATAATGACTGGTTGCTTGATACCAACTATATATTGTCAATTTTCGCGATAATCGTTAAGCGGTCCTACCTCATTCGGATGAGTGGCATCGTGTGCCACGGACTACCTCATTCGGATGGATGGCATCGGGTGCTACGGTGGGTCGAGGGTTCGAGTCCCTCGTCTGCACAAAGGGGAGATTTTTATGTCGGTAGCATGAGCAGCATGGGCTGTTCCCCATTCCCCATTAGTTGGTGAGGTCGTCGCGGTCAAAGTAATGGAAAGGGTCATAATGCGGAGGGTCTCTGCGCACAGAAAGGGGAACGAACGTATCGACATGGGGAACGTAGTAAGCATTGCTAAACACACCCCGGAACTCGGTACAGAAAGACTGCAAATGAAAGGGGGAGAGGAGAAGTGACGGACGGGAAAGGACGCGAGGGGCGGAAGTTGTGGTGCTGGGACTTGTACAACTAGTTGGCGACGGAGCTACGCCGTAAGCGCAGGACGCCGCTCTCTGATATTTGGTCGACGTCGCTCCCTCACGCCGCTCGTCGTCGTCGGCGCTGCACCGCCTCCGCTCGCCCTGGACGACGCTGCTCCGCTTCTTTCACGCCGCGTAGTCAGTTCGTGCGGTGCGCATGAGATACCGGGGGGAAGAACCCGCGCAGACGGAGAGGGAGGTATGCGACGCGTTGGAGTGCAGCGCGTACGTGGGGGAGGGGTGAATGGTGGGGGAGGATAGTGCTGCTCATGCGAATGTCACGAAGGGGACAGCGGTTGCGCAGTTTTTGGCGGCGTTGCCAGAGGAAGCAGGGGAGACTAGGGAAGACGTACAGGCGGGAAAGTATGATTGGAAGAAGGGGGGATTCGCCGAGGAAGACGGCATGTCGTTTAATTGGGAAGCTGAGAGGGGGAATACCGGGATGCGTTGTGTTGGCGCTGTTTGTGTTTTTGGGAAAGATGTCGATGGGCTTTAATTTGAAGGTGGGGCACGAGGTGGAGGAGGGCTTTAAGCGCACGGTGAAGTCTATGCCTAGTCTCTTTCTAGCGTTACCTAGCGAGACGGGTAAATCTTTTGCTTGTGACGTGGTGCGGGATGTTCTTTTCCTCGGGGAAAGGATGCCTAAGCAGCCTGAAGATGGCTGTACGAAGGCGGAGAGGTTAAAGTTTGCCGTGAGGGGCCTGATAGGAGATCACGTGATAAGGGGTACGCCACAAGGGATAAGGGACGCTGTATCGACGCACAAGTACGCATGCAACAAGTGGGAACGGAAGAAGATGAATCTTCTGATGATGCCGGAGGCAGACACTTTAATGAGAGACATGACGAATATGCCGGAGTTCAGGGACGGGCTCCTGTCGATGGTGTCGGGCGAGAGTTTCAAGCACGTGTTCGCGACGAAGAAGGATGTGATGGACGGGATTGTTTCGGCGGCGTTTCTGCTGCCTATGAGACACCGGACGCTGATGACTTTCTTGGAGGAAAACAAAGACAACGGGTTTGCTACGAAGGTGCAGTTGGTGGCGATGACTTCGCTGTCGACTGTCGTGCAAACGGTTTCGGATGAGAACGTAGATAGTGCTGTTGCGGAGCTGCAGGAAATGGTGGCGAGTGGCGCTGCAGCAGGGGAAGTTGCTGTTTTGTACGAGACTTCGCAAGATGGTGAGGAGTACGCGCAGGAATGGACGCAGGTGTTTCTATCGCAAGGGTACATGACGGATCTACGAGCAGTGGATGCGCACTGCGCTGCACTGGCGAGGAAGCGTTCCGATGACATAATTCCAACAGAGCATGCCATTTTCAGTTTGTTCTCCACTGGAATTAGGTCGGTGTACGGGGCGGGGACGCCCGGGGTGTGGACGTCTGACGGGCGTGTGGATGTGGCCCTTAGCGCGTAGAGTTGTGCCTCAGTGGGCTGTATAAGCGTCTTGTATCATGCAAGCGTTTTACATTGACGTCGGTGCGAGATTTAAGAACCCAGAGAGGTGGAGAAACGGCGCAGGAATGGCCCCAAGAGCGGTGGCGGAGGCGTACGATTTGCTGGGGAAGGTCGCTCCAGTTTTTGGCGAGCCGGCGGGCGACGCGAAGGCTGTGAAGATGAAAATAGTCCACAAAGTGCTCATAAAGCTCATTCGATGTACAGGCGAGGATGCTGTTTTGCCGCTGAGGAAGAGGACGTGCCTCAGCCGTAAAAAAGGGACGCGGTACGGAGAGGGCGCATTTTATTCCACGGTGAGGCTGGCAGCAGATGCCATGAAGGTGTTTTACTGTCTGCGCAATCGTTGCGGCTTCCAAATTAAGCCACTTCCGAGGGGCGGTTTTATGCTCCATGCGCCGCCGGGGAAAGTGGTTGCGAAAGTGGTGGAGAGTTTGATGGCGGAAGTGCCGTTCAAGTCGGAAGAGCTGGAGTAAGTGGAGGAGTCGCTGAGGAAGAGGTGTCATTTGGCGACAGGTGAGGAGTAGGATGTATGTTGGAAGAGTTTGTCGCCATGGCGAGGGGAGTAGGTGAGTAGGTGAGTGTGGCAGTTTCTGTTTGATGAGGCGTTATTATTTTAACTGTATCGCTGAGTGTTCTTTTTTGTAATTTAATTGGTTCAAGCTAGAATTGTATGCGTGTAAATGATCTATGAGGTAGATGTGTGAACGGAAAATGTATTGAAGTGGTAAGTAAAAGTGAATTATTTATTTGAAAGCGCAGCGAGTTTCAGCGATTTTGCGCAAGCGCAGCCCGTAGTTAGAGACAGTGCCGCAGAAGGTCCAAATAAAGCAGAAATAGTCTAGGTGTGACTGCAAATCTCCAGAGGTCCCGTACATAGCACCGTGGCGCCTCTTGAATGCGGACCAAGAATTCTCTATATTATTAATATGAAGGCCTTCAGGGGTGAAGAGCTCTGTGGAATGGTTGACAATTTTACGAGTGAGCCGCATAGGCGAGATTCTAACAGGGTCTGGCCCGGTGTTAATATAGGGAAGGCAATTGTAGCCGGCCCAGCCGTCCGTGCTAGCCTGGCTGCCAGGATTGACGTGTTTCTGGGCGATAGCGGTCATTATGGCGCCAGATCGGTCGGCGACGATTTCAATTTTGATAGGCTTACTCTCGGGACTAGTCCTGCGCTGTACGACGCCTACGATCCAGCGAGGATTTGTTGCAGCGCGATGCATGCGGGAAGCGCTTTGTTTCACCTTACCGACCGCGGTCTCGTCAAACTAGGAATTAAGAAAGAGCGGAAGAATACAGTTAGTATAGGCCGAGGAAATACAAGACAAGGAATCTGACGAGAGGTTGAAATGTGCAAGTACTGTAGTTCACTCACTTCCACGATTAAACCTTCGCCGCCAATTTTTACAGAGTCCAGCGCGGACGAGCATAGACCGCGAAGAGTGGCGAACCAGTTCACGACCGTCAGTTTGGAGAGCCGTACTTCACGCATCGTCTTCGCGACCGACCAGTCATGGCTAAAAGCGTACAGTGGACGAAGTACGAGATGGAGGCGAATCTTTGTACTGGAAGGGATGAACGTGTCAAGTAAAATTGGATTATGTTTTTTTGCAGAGAGGACGGGCACTTCCACCAAAGTCCATGTCTGGCGTCGGAGGAGACGGAATCGACGAGGCGGGCTTGAAGGAATCGTGAGCATTTAGAGCACTGCATGCCGGTCTTTGGGTCTGGAAAACCCGACACAGTGAATAAGTAAAGTGCCTTACAATTGTCGTTCTTGGGAACGGCAGTGCAGAGGTCTTCATAGTTACAATTCTGAAGGCCAGAAAGCGCTGACTGCCTTAGAGAGCGAAAGGTAGCTGGTGCCAGCAAGATGTCCCCGGGAGACCGTCTGCTCGCGGCGGCCGTTTCGAAAAACACTTTAACCTGTGAGGGGCAGTCGACGGAGGCTGGGATCTGAAGATCGCCGAGAAAAGTCGCCATGATGGTACCGCATATAAACTTCGTTGAGAGGGCGGGGCAAGATGGGGCGCAATATGGAGCGTGAGTTTGAGAAGGGGAAATGCGGAGTGTGGGAAGTGTAGGAAAGAGAAGAGCGATTGCGCTATAGTGATAATTGCGAAGATAAATTTAAAACATTGTACCGTACATGGGGAAAGCCAAGACAGAAGGTTGGGAACGTTTTGTAGCCTCGACACTGTCTCGGCCGATTAAGAACGCCGTAAAAGGGGCCCGCTATCGCATTAGTTCTGAATGAGGGTAAAATGAGATTTGTTTTGTTTGAGGGGGACCCCGCCCTCGACGATCGAATGCTCGCGAGAAGGCCCGGTGTGAGCAGAAGGCGTGAACTGAAAGTAGTCTCCGCAGTGAAAAGCAGGGAGGCAAGTGTAAGTAGAGTACACTTTACGCTTTGGGCCCGAACGGGGCGTCAGGAAACGTGCACTGTACGCAGTGGGCCCGAATGGGGTGTCAGCAAGCGTACACTGTACACAGTGGGCCCGAATGGGGTGTCAGTAAGCTTACACTATTTGTTGTGTGTTGGGTAAGCGTACACTGGTAGACACGGCGTGGGCAGAGTCGTGAGGCGTGCAATCTGGGCGAAGGGCGTGATACTTAGTTCATGCCAAGTAATTTATTGAATAAGAAGAAGTAGAAGCATGGGGGCGATCGCCTTCGAAGGGGAGCTCGATAAAGTGTCTAAAGGAACCGGACGATGCGAGGGAGTTGGACGAGCTCCCGCGAAATGCGGTTGTTCTCTTCTGTTTTTGCTTTCATCGCCTCGACGTGCCTGGCGGCGGCAGCGGCGGCTACAGATTTGCAGTTGCGGAGCTCGTTACTTTTCCCGGCCAGGGCGGCGGCGTGCGTATATGCGGCAGCCTCTGTGGCGGACAAGTGCTCTGCTGCAGCGGTATCTGCGGCGCGCTGGTTACGACGAAGAGCCGCCTCAGCGTCGAGGGTCCTCCCGCGCAGAGTACGAGCGACTACAGAGAGAGTATAGATGGTTGCGTCACGCTTGGCAAACAAATCGTACTGTTCCGAAGCGCTTTCAGGTCGGCTGCGGCGGTAGAGAGGCACTGCATGACGCCTTCGAGGTTTGCGAAGGAAGCGGGAGAGGACATGGATTTCATGGGGAAGGGGAGAGCTGCGGCTGTACAGGGCGGTACTGAGGTGCTCACGGGTCGAGGTTGGTTGGCGCGCGCGGCCAGTGCGAGATCTGCGCTGCGGGTACAAATGCGCGGTTCTGGCGACTTGGAGATAGTGCTTAGAAGTTGGGAGGACATTTTGGGTGGGAAGGTCGCGCTGATGGGCGCGGGATGGGGATGGTGGGAAGAGCCGATAAGAATTAACGTCTCGCTAATAGTTTCGAAGTTGGGCTGTAGTACGTTTTGGAGGTTGTACTCCGGGCGTTTAATAATGTTGAATTCCCTCCGCCGATCGCTGCGATAGGCGCATAGTGTAATAATATTCGACCCCCCCGCCGGTCGCGGCGATAGGCGCATAGTGTAATAATGTTTACCTCCCTCCGCCGATCGCCGCGATAGGCGCATAGTGTACACTATTACGTAATAATGTTGAACTCCCTCCGCCGTATGCTCCTCCTTCGTAGGCGCGTTATCGATAATAATTAATAGATCGATAATAATTAATAGACCGACAGTACTAGATCGATACTACTAGATCGATACTAACAGATCGATGATAATATTCGACCTGCTTGTATCTGCGTATATCAGATCCAATCGATAGCACATGCTGCTACCGGAGTAGTACAATCCGCTTCGTGCAGGCGGGGATTTCGAATCCTTAAACCCTCCGCGGCACGCGACGCCACCCAACCGAATGGGTGGGACCGCCCAAAGTTGGGGACTGAAACGTGGGATTAAGAAGTTGTCTTCGAATTGCGGTTTTTTTACGACCGGTGGAAGAAGGGGAGGAATTTAATTGGAAGGTGGATCGCAAGGCAAACTTTTCGAAGTTGGTGCGCGGATGGGCAAGAGAAACACGTTTTTCCTGGGTCCGGCATGTGTGGGAAAGGTTTCACTTAGAAATGTAAACTTGGACCGGTTATTTTCCGGCGGTCAGGACTCCTGGGCTCTCCGCGCTTCGCGCTAGCCGGGGATCTGGCGAGGGTCGGCTAATATACGGAAGGGAAACGACGGGGTTGTTTTTGCCCGACGGAGTAGTTTTTGCCCGACGGGGCAGTTTTTGCCCAACGATTGTGATAATTTTGGATGGGCGGTTTTTTTAAAAAATAATTATTTCGTCATATGACGTCCGAGAGGACGGTGGAGTGACATGTCACCTGCAAGTAATTGTGCTCATGAGTTACTGAATGCTGATAGTTATGTTGCTTTAACTTTACCAAAGGTGTTACTTAGGTATCGGGCGTAGTAGGCAGCCTGTTTGTCGGTTTCAGTCTCTTCTCTTAGCATCTGCTCGGCATATTTATATCCGCGTAGACTGCTTCGGATTTTCCTAGGCTCTGGCTCTCAAATTACTTGTCGGCTCGCCACTTCCTTGCGGCGGCGTTCAACTCGGCCTTCTTCTTCTCTTCGGAGTCGTACACAGCGAAGGGCTGCTGAGGCGGTGCCTCCTTGTGCAAGCTACCTGACTCGGGTAGTGACGACGGAGGTTCCGAAACTATTTATTAAGATTGCGTACGGGTGTCGGAGGAGCGGCCTCGGGTGACGTAGGCGAAGGCATTCTTTTGTAAAATCGTCGCCACCGTTGGAGACTTCCCCCTCCTTGTCGAAGGCATCATTGGCAGCCTCTTTGTCGAGGCTGCTGCTGCGCTTCTCCGCGAGATCGACGAGGACGATTTCCTGTTCTTCGTCCTTTTTCTACTTGGCGGTGCGCTTGGCGTCAAGATTTGCCATGCGGTTGGCCTCTTGCTTCCGGGTAATCTCGGCGGCTGCTGCTGGAACCTTCGGCGTACGACGCTTGGCACGCTTCGATGTCGGCGTAGTGCTTGCGGACGGGGAGTCATCCTTTGTGCGCTTGTTCGCTCCTGGCTCCTCCTTGGCCATTATCTCTCCCTTGCTCTCTTTGTTGAGGCGTAAGGGTTGGGTGCTGAGTTCTTGTCGTCTCTTTGTTGAGCTCGTCCATGTCTTCTCAACCGGGTCTTCTCATATCTGGAAGAACTCCTAATTCGAATTGCTGGACACCGGGAGGAGCAGGCACGTGTCCAGGGACAGAGAGAGAGTGAGTGCGGTAGTAGTACTAAGTCACGGCGAGGTAGTTGGTGCGCCCATGAGAGAGATGTGTCAGTGTTGACGTCGGTACCCATCTTCTCCTGAGGCCGAAGGTGAGTACGTAATGAACTCACCCGAGTTTATTTTGTGGCGGT
>JAULCF011343435.1:0-14097 GCA_032361265.1 Devaleraea mollis
TGGCGCACGCATTTGGCTGCCGCATTCTGTACACCGACATCGTCGAGGCGCCGGCCGACCTGGTCGAGGCGTACGGCATGGAGCGTGTCGAGCGCGACGTGCTCATCGCTCAGGCCGACATCATTACGTTGCACGTTCCTCTGACCGACGAGACCGAAGCCATGTTCGGCGCCGAGCAGTTCGCAGCAATGAAGCCTGGTGCGTTGTTTATCAACACCAGCCGAGGCCCGACCTATGACCTGAACGCACTTGTCGATTCGGTCGAGAGTGGGCATCTACTTGGTGCGGGCGTCGACGTGTTCGATCCTGAACCGCCGCCGGGCGATCACCGAGTCTTCTCGGTCATGAACATCATCACGACACCCCACATCGCGAGCGGAACCGTCGAGCGTCAATACGCCATCAACCAGGCACAGTTCGCCAATGCCCAACAGGTGTTCGCCGGCCAAGAGCCGAACGACCGCATCGCCTGAACCGCAGTGGTGGCTGCGCGTGCGGCGACCAGTGTGGAGGGTCGCCGAGCGCTCCAACCGGAAAACGAGGAAGGCCGCAGGTCCGGGAGAGAGTCCCGAGACCTGCGGCCTATGTCGTTTTAGTTAGTCAGTTAGTCGAGGTCGGTTTCGCTCTTGCGGCGAGCCACGACGAGTGCGACCGCACCGAAGCCGATCAGGCCAGCTCCGACGTAACCGAGAACCTTGCTCTCGGAACCGGTGAAGGCGATTGATGCTGCGCCGGCGCCGCCGGTGCTGCCCGTGGTGGCGTTGACAGTGTCAGCCGAAACTACCGCTGCGCTCGTTGGGCCGGGGGTTGCAGTCGGCACTGGAGTCGACTTCGGAGCGAAGCCGCCTTCGGGGTATGCGATGCAGTTGTTGTAGCCGTTGGTGTAGCAGGTAACGGGTGTTGGTGTTGGGGTCACCGTCTGTGCGCTAGCGCTTGGAGCAAGGGCTCCAAGAGACATGGCGACGATGGCAATGCTGGACAGAACGAACTTACGAATCATGAGTATCTCCTACCGATTAACCGGTTGATGTACAGCTGAGACTGTAGGACGAAATGCCCATCTACGGTAGAAAAAGAACGCGCACTACAGAACATATGTTTGCTTACTTTTGGGGGTTTGTTCGTGGATCGTTGTGCTTTCAGCGATCCCGGCTGGTTGCGGTTGAATGCGACTTATGTCGCATAGCCGACATTTTGCACCCAATTTTCCTGGTTGTGATGCGAGTTGGGTCATCGGCTAGCAAGGGGTCATGCAAACTCATACTTTGAGGATCTGCCAAGTAGCTCGGTCACTTCGATGAGTGACTCCGCGAAGAGCGTGTATGTCATTGGTGAAATCGCTATCGATGATCGCGAGCGGTACAGCGAATACGAAGCAGGATTCGCTCCACCGCTGCTCCGACATGGCGGGCAAATCGTCGGGCTCGACGAGGCCTCGCAGTCATTGGAAGGGGAGCCGTTGCGCGGCCGAGTGGTCATCGCCCGGTTCCCCAGTCGACAGCACGCACTCGATTGGTTCAACGATCCGGAGTACCAAGCGATCGCGACTCATCGCCGAGCGGCGTCGACCGCTCGGTTCGTTTCGATCGTTGACGAGTACACCGCAAGCTGACCGCGCCACCCTCGAACGAGCGCCACCGCCCACCGCACGTTGAGTGCGAACGGAGGTGACGGACACTGGTGTATGGCAGGCTTGCGCCTGATGAATGCCGACCGTGACGAGAGCGAATCAGTGCAGTCCGCGTACGACCAGGCGGCGCTTGCCATCTTCACCGAAGACGTGGCCGAGTTCGAGTCGATCCTGGCGGCGAATCCAGACATCGCTCGTCATCGGGCCGAGAGCGGTCATCCGACGCTGTTGCAGATGGTGGCGTGTGAAGAGGTGCACATCGCTCACGCAGCCACGATCGCCACGCTCCTTATGGACGCGGGCGCAGCTGCCGGCCCGCCGCTAGTCGCCGCCGCCGGGTGCAACGGTGTTCGGACACTTCAGGCCATTCTTGACTGGGGTGTGCACGTCGATGCTGGGACCGAATGGACCCCACTCGACGAGGCGCTCTACTGGAACCAGCGAGAGGTGACGGCCGCCTTGGTGGCACATGGTGCGTCGCCTGGCCGCTTGCGACGCGCTGCAGGTGTGGGCGATGTCGACATGGTCCGCACGTTCTTCGACGGAACAGCTCTGGGCCCCGAAGCAGGACCCATTGCTGGGCCGTTCGCGGACACATTCGATGCTACGAACGAGACAGATCCCCAGGCAATCGTCGACCATGCGTTTGTGATGGCGGTGAATTGCGGCCACCAACACGTCGCGGCCGTATTGCTCGAACGTGGGGCCCGGGTCAACGCAGTGCCACCCGGTTACCACTGGCGAGGCACAGCACTACATGCCGCCATCTGGCGCGGTCATGGCGATCTAGTGCGGTGGTTGCTGCAGGCGGGGGCCGACCCGTTACTTCGAGATGGCCTGGCACACGCCGATGCTCTGGGGTGGGCCAGACATCACGAACGCCACAGCGACGAGGATCTGATCAGCCTGTTCACGGCCGGCTAGTCACACAGGTAAACGCGTGGGAGCCCCTCGACGTGAGAGCGTCGAGGGGTCCCAGATCTGGCGGCGTCAGATGTGGGTGTTACCCCGAAACTGGTGGCTCATAGATGCACTCGGTGCCAACAACGAAGTAGCCGTCTGACTGCGGCATGCAGAATCCGCGACTCACGCAGTTCTCCGGTCCGGTCGGGAAATCAAGGTCCGGAGACGAACAGCCGTAGAGCGATGTGATGCAGCCGAATGAGGCGTCGAAGAAGTAGCCAGATTCGCAACTGACTTCGACGACGATGCAGGCATTGTCGCTGAGCGCGTAACCCAACGCTGCACAATCGTCACGGCTGATACACGCCAGGTCGTCGTCGATATCGACCTGGGGGTAGGGGCATCCGTAGCCAGTGGTGACACACGAGTCGAAGTCGCTGTTGTAGGTGTAACCGAGCTCGCAGCTCACGGCGTAGACACAGTCGGTTCCGCTAATGCTGTATCCGTCGCTGCTCGGGCCGCATTCTGCCCGAGTGGTGCAGGTGGCGAGGTGTGCATAGTCGAGCTGCGGATGAGCGCATTGATAGGTCGGTGTGCGGCAGATGCCGGCGCTGTCGTAGGTGTAGCCGGTGGCGCACGGTGGTGGACCCACACATTTCCCACTTGTTACTTTCCATCCGAAGCCTTGCGAGAGGCAGACGGCTTCGGAGACACAACTAGGTGAACCGTTGAGCGTCAGCGCCACGCTTGGAGCCGTGCACCCGGTCGATGCAGCAGCGGTTGCTACAGGTGCTGGCGTTGGTGTTGCCGTGGGACTTGTCGCCTGTGCTGTAGGACTAGCGGCGTTGGCCCGCGGCGTTGGAGTTGGGTCGGTGGTCTGGGCCTGGCTCGGAGCAGCGGTCGCAGCAGGTGTGCTGGCTGGTGCCCGCGTCGCCGGTGTGGGCTGGGCTACAGGGGTGCGAGTGCCCTGAGCGAAGGGGGTACGGGCGGGGTCGCCGACGGCACCAGCGTCCCCGCCCGAATCCGTCCCCACCGGGCGGTCTTCAGCCTCTTCCTCGGCGTCGTCGAGTGCCGCAGATGCGGGCATGACTAGTAGCGAGAATGCTTGCGAAGCATCGGCCACATCGGTGTTGTTGGTGACCGTGAGTGTCAACGTGACCGTGCCTTCGGTCGCTGTCACCGCGTTGCCCGCGGCCAGCGTGACCGTGCAGTTCGTTACGCTCGCTCCTGCAATCGCCGCAATCTGTTGCACTGGTGTGGTCGATGTCAAGGTCCACGTGTGGTCACCGCTGGTGGAACCGCAGCTGCCCAGCGTGATCGGTGCTCCAGCAGGAAGCTGTGATGGCACAGCGCCGCTTGAGGTAACGACGCTTGCCTCGCCGGTGTCGCCGGATGTGTCGGAACCGCAAGCTGCTGCGGTCAGCATGAGCACGCCAATAAAGCCAAGCAACCAGATGAACTTCCTTCGGAGCGGGAAGTTGGGCTCACTATCGGGCGTCTGCGGTTCTGGGGATTCCACTTTTAAGTCCTTGATCTGCGTGTCGGCAAAAACCGTTCAGGACCTCGTACGAATCGCCGACCCACGAGTCGCTCATCGCGACCTGCGTGTCTCGATCCGCAATGGATCGAGAAGGCTGGAGTATTCGAACCGCTCGCCGGGGCAGGCGAAGATGTGCCGTCATGGGTTCGTGATGTCGGGAGCCCGTCGCTCCTCTACCCAGAACTATGAACGGGCGCGATGAGTCAGCTATGAGTCAGCGACCACCACAACCAACCACGGGTGTCATGGAGCTTCGATGTCATGGAGGGTCAGAGCTGACGTGACGTGGGGTCAGACCCTAGAGAACGTGCGGGCAGCGCCATGGATGCCAGCGGCGAGATGGCTACTCGGTGTCGGTAGCGGCGTCTGTTTCGGCGTCGGCCTGGTCGGCAGGTGCTTCTTCGACCGCAGCTACTGGTTCGCCTTCGAAGACTGCTTCGCCGGCAATAGCGGCCAAGGCGGCCCGGCGGAGACGGAAGGAATCGAGTGGCTTAATCAACCAGCCGTCGGCGTCGGCCTGGCGAGCGATCCATCGATCAGCATCGCGGTCGAGCAGCATGAGTACCTTGGTCTGCTTCGAGCGACCTTCTGCGATGTCATGGCGCAGGTCGATGCACGATGCCACACCACCCTTGGTGCCGATCTGTAGATCGAGCAACACCAAGTCAGGTTCGAGCTGGCTGACGGCCTGGCTCACGTCGCGACCTTCGGTAATGCGAGACACCGTGGTGCCAGGTTCGGCCAACGCGGCCGAAACCTCGTCGAAGAGCCAATCTGCATCGGTTGCCAACAGCACATTTGTCACGAGTTGCAGGTTAGTGCTGCGACTGCGAAATGGCGAGATCCTGCGGCGATCGTCCTGGTGAATCTCGCCGCAGTCCGCCAAATTGGCGATGAGATAGCGGCGCTACCCGGTGGGGCGTCGAACTCAACGTGTGACGAGAAACTCGGTGCTTGGAATGATGACAGCCGAAACGGGTTGGTAGCGTCTGGCAACGATCGCTACCTCTCCGGTAGCGGTTCCTGTACGATCTGGGCCCACCGGGTGGAGGACGACATGTCTGATTTTGAGGTCGAAACCGAAGAGCATGAGAACCACACGGTTCTGCGTCCTCGCGGCGATATCGATGCATACAGCGTCGGTCAATTCCGCGAGGCCCTATCCGGGCTCGCCGAAGTGCCCCGTTTGCTCATTGATCTATCCGAAGTCCCGTTCATGGACTCTGCTGGTCTGGGAGCGCTTATCGGCGGTATCCGCCGCAACCGAGACCACGACGGCGAGATCGTTGTTGTATGCGACAAGCCTGCGCTTACCCGCCTGCTGCACACGACCGGCTTTGACCGCATCGTGCCGGTGACTGAAACACTCGAGACCGGTGTCGCCACGCTTCTAGGCGACGACGCGCCTACCTCGTCTGACTGACCTATGACCTCACATGATCAAGCCGTGGGGGGCCGGATCACCACACATCGCGCCCGTCGTCTGACTCGGGCGCTTATTGGCGCGGCACTGATGGTGCCCCTGTTGTTGCTCTCACTCTTCGCCGCGTTTATACAACCCGCCCAGGCCCAAGACGCCGAACCCGCACCCGGAGTAGCCGTGGTCTTGCAGGTCAGCGGCCTACTTGACCCGCTGCTGGCTGACTTCGTGGCCGATGGCATTCAAGGCGCCGACGAAGAGGGCGCCAAGGTTGTTGTGCTCCAGCTCAATAGCACCGGTTCGGTTATCTCCAACGAAGAGCTCAACGAGTTGGCCGACGTGATCGCCAATGCCGAGGTTCCGATTGCGATGTGGGTAGGCCCAAGCGGCGCTCGTGCAACCGGGCCATGGGCCGAACTTGCTGGGCTCGTAGATCGCATTGGTGTCGCCCCTGGTTCACGCATTGGCGACAGTGGTAGTGAACGCCTGCTCGATGAACGCTTCGGTGATTTGCTTGGGTCAGCCGGCGCGCTGCTGCAGAACGACACCATTGGATCTGACCAGGCAATCGAGTTGGGAATTGCCCCGAACGAGGCGCCCACGGTTGGCGACTTCGTGGTGAGCCTGACTGACCTTGGGGTTGCGACTTCAGTGAGCGGCGAGGGCGAAGATGCCCGCACCGTGTCTGACACGGTGGTTCGCTTCGAGCGGTTGTCGCTCGTAGCAGGCCAGCTCCACACGGTGGCCAGTCCGCCAGTGGCCTATCTGTTGTTCACCATTGGACTGGCGCTGCTGGTCTTTGAATTTTACACCGCAGGTGTTGGTGTGGCCGGTGTGGTCGGTGCTGGCATGTTCCTGCTTGGCACGTTTGGCCTATGGATCTTGCCGGTTTCAACCGTGGCCGTCGTGCTGCTGGTGCTGTCGATGCTTGCGTTCTCGGTCGATGTGCAGACCGGCGTGCCTCGTTTCTGGACCATCGCGGGCGCGATTGCGCTGCTGGTCGGCACCGTGATTTTGTACACAGACGGGGTGTCCATGTCCTGGATCCCGATGGTGGTTGGTGTCGTCGGTATCACCATGATGATGGTGACCGGAATGCCCACCATGGTCCGCACCCGATTCTCGACCCCGACAATTGGTCGCGAGTGGATGATCGGCGAAGTGGGCGCGGCGGTCGATGCGGTCGACCCTGACGGCGTCGTCAAGATTAATGACGCCCTGTGGAAGGCTCGCACCAATCGTGCGACTCCCGTGGCCGCTGGGGGCCAAGTTCGTGTTGTTGCGGTCGAGGGTTTGGTTCTCGAAGTAGAACCGCAAGATGGCGCGGCTCGCGACTACAGAGAGCGGCGCTCTGACCGCTGAACGGGCGCGCTTTCCCCAGTTGGATCGCCTATTCACAACGTATTGCTGAGTTATCCACAGATCCTGTGGATATCGCGATATTCATGAACTACCCCTTGCGCAGAGCGCGAGTTGGCACCTATGTTCTGGACGTGTGACCTAATACCTAGGGTTCACAACACCGGGGGGTGTCTTAGTGACAGCAGTAGTGTCGGAAGCGACGTGGCAGCATCGAGCTGCATGTCGAGGTCCGCAATCGCGTACGTTCTTTCCACCGCCGCAAGGCGAGCGTCGTCATGAACGAGCCGAGCGAGAAGCTCGGGCCAAAGAGATCTGCGGCCAATGCTCAGTTATGACCGATTGCCTCGACTATGCGGTTTCAATCCGAGAACGTCATGGGGTCTGGGGTGGTCTCAGCGAGGCCGAACGGCGCCAGGTCATCAAGGCCAGCGATACCCGTTAACTCGTTCGTGTTCTTGCGTGCTCGCATAGGCGCAAGAACACCAACCTACTTTTAGTCAAGCTCGGGCTCCCGCAAGCCCAACTCAGCGTTTGGGAAGTCGTGGGCCGCCTATGCGCAGATCGTCGCGTCTTCGGGTAACCCCGGTCGAGTCGAAGTGGGCCAACAGCGGCAGCGCGTATTTGCGCGACGTATCCCAACTCTCGCGGATGTCGGAAACGGTCACGCCATCAGGCGAGGCGGCCAGCAGATCTGCGAGTAATTCCGCGGCTCGGGTCACCGCCGCTGCCGAGAAATGCAGGCCGTCGGTCTGCACCACAAGCTCACGGCGCACCAGCTCTCGCACTTCGGCCCGGTCATAGCGGTCTGCGCTCGGGGGAGCGAACGGGGCTGCGTCGAGCGCGGCCAGGAACGGATGATCTTTCAACGCGTCGGCAGCATCGACCACCCGCACATGGGTGCCTTCGATGCCGATGTCGTCGATGAAGTCGATCAATGCTCGGTGGCGGTCATCGAGCTCGGCCAGAGGTAGCCCCAGACCCTCGGCGGTCTCGACGCGAACCTTTAGGGCCGCTCGAGCCGCGTCGAAGATGTCGGTCTCGACAACCCAATCGCCAATCGTGGGATCGCGACGTTCGCCGGTGAGCAAGAACAACTGGTCGCTCGTGATCCATCCGCGTTCGGCGACGACTCGGTCAACCGATCGATCTGGCTTGGCATCGGCGGCTTTGGAAACGGGATCGATGTCGAGGATTTCGCCGCCACCGATGGTTTCTGATCGCCCGCTCTCTCGCAGTACAAACCGGTCGCCCGGCAGCATGGGGTATGCAGAGTCGAGTCGCAATCGCACGAAACCGACTTCGCCGGGGGCGAGTTCGTCGGGCCCGAGTACCCGCAGCGCCACTCGGTGCTCGCCAGAACCGAGGTAGGCCACATGGGCACCGCGGCGCGATATCGCGTGGTCGAGGTCATCGAGCACCTGCAGGCTGGCGTCAAACACGGTGGTCTTGTGCCATTGGCCATCGCGCACGATGACGTCGCCACGGCCAATCTGGTCATGAGAAATACCCGAGAGGTTTAACGCAACGCGGTTGCCAGGGCCGATCTTCTTAGCCGACTGGTGCAATGATTGAATGGCCCGAACGCGCACGGGTCGGCTGCTGGGTTCGACCACGAGTTCGTCGTCGACCTTGAGCGAACCGCCGGTGAGTGTTCCCGTGACGACTGTGCCGCTTCCTTTGGCCGCGAATGCCCGGTCGACCCACAGGCGGGGCTGGTCATCGTCGGCCGCTTGGGGCGTGTCGTCGAGTACCGCATCGAGAGCGGCGCGTAAGTCGTCGAGGCCGAACCCGCTAATCGAGTCGACGGGGATGACCGGCGCGTCGGCGAGGAAGGTGTGTTCTAGATGTTCAGCCACGTCGAGTTGGGCGAGCTCCAGAATCTCCTTGTCGACAAGGTCAACCTGGGTGAGGGCAACGACACCGTGGGAGACATCGAGCATCTGCAGGATGCGCAGGTGCTCCTCGCTCTGCGGCATCCATCCCTCGACGGCGCTCACCACAAACATGCAGGCATCGACGGCGCCGACACCCGCCAGCATGTTCTTCAGGAAGCGCACATGGCCGGGCACATCGATGATGGCGACGGTGCGACCACTCGGCAGGCTGGTCGATGCGAAACCCAGGTCGATGGTCAGGCCGCGTTCTTGTTCTTCGGTGAAACGATCCGGGTTGGTGCCGGTGAGTGCCATGACCAGCGTTGACTTGCCGTGGTCGACGTGACCCGCGGTGGAGATGACATGGCTCGCACTCATGTAGCGAGCGCCTGGAGTGCCGCTGCCAGCATGGCGTCGTGTGCCGGTTCGACCGTGCGCAGGTCGACAAGCGTCTTCTGATCCTGAACCCGGGCGATGATCGGCGGCTGGTGGCCTCGGAGCTGCTCGGTGTGGTCGCCGGGCAGCATCAGGCCCGCAGACGGCACCTCGACGGTTGGCAGTGTGCCACCGCCAGGGACTGACATGAGGTCGACGACGTTGCCGACGTTGAGCGCTGCGGCGCGTTCTCGGAGTTCGCTGGGGGTGCGGGCGGCCATCCGCCAGAAGGGGATTGCATCGCCATCACGACGTAGGTACGCCATGGCGAGTTCCTGCAGCGCACTGAGTACCAAGCCGCCGGGTCGAAACGCCCGGGCGAGCGGGTGGGCTGCACACTTGGCGACGAGATCGGCTCGACCGGCGATGATGCCAGCCTGCGGACCGCCCAGCAGCTTGTCGCCCGAGAAACACACCAGGTCAGCGCCGGCGGCGAGTGTCTGCTTTGCCGCGGGTTCGTTCTCGAGCCATGAAGGTGGCCCGGTCTTGAGCCATGGACACGCAGCGTCGAGCAGGCCAGATCCAATATCGCAGATCAACGGCACATCGAGCTCTGCCAGTTCGCTGACCGTGGGGGATTCGGTGAAACCCACGATCTTGTAGTTCGACTGGTGCACCTGCAAGTTGACGGCGATATCGGCGTCGCTGTTTGCGGCGTTGGCGAAATCGCTGGCCCGGGTGCGGTTGGTGGTGCCGACTTCGTGCAGCGTGGCCCCGCTTTGTTCGATCACGTCGGGGACGCGAAAACCGCCACCGATTTCGACAAGCTCACCGCGCGACACCGCGACTTCGCGGCCAACGGCCAGGCCGGCCATGGTCAACGTGACGGCAGCGGCGCAGTTGTTCATGATGATCGCCGCTTCGGCCCCGCACAGGCGGGCGAAGAGTTCGCCAACGTGTCGTTGGCGTGAGCCGCGCTGCCCGGTGCCAAGATCGAACTCCAGATTCGAAAAGCTTGCTTCTGCCTGATGCGACCACGGGGCTCGCCCGAGGTTGGTGTGCAACATGGTGCCGGTCGCGTTGATGACGGGCTGCAACAGCGAGGCGGCAAGCGCATGGGCGCGCGCTTCGGCCTGTTCGTGTTCGCCGTCGTTGATCGCAGCACGAGCAACATCGACAAGAAGTGGGTGGGGGAGGCCGGTGTGGGCGAGCGACCGTGCCAGCCGATCTACCGAAGGAGGACGCACTGCATGATCCTATTACTTACGCCCTGGCCAACACCTGCGCCATCGACCGCTTTCGTGGCAGGCCGTTGATGAAACTGGCCTGATCGCGGAATGCCAGGGCGATCCTGTGCGTTAGCTTGTGATGCTGTGCGCCGTTTCTTCTTTCCCCTGCTGCTCGGCGTGCTGCTTGTCGTCACGTCATGTGCCGATGGTTTTGCCCCCCGAGGCGACGACGACGACGAGAAGTTCGACGAGGGCGCTGCGCCAGCTCAGGTGACTCGCACCCCAGAGCCTGGGGTCGCAGAGAACCCAGCTGCCGATGCAACGTCGATTCCTACGCCGGCCGCGACCGCCACGCTGACTCCGACTTCGACGCCACTGCCGACCGCTACGCCGATACCTACGGCTACGCCCAGCCCCACGCCTACGGCCACGCCAACCCCGACACCGAGCCCCACGCCAACTCCCACGCCGACACCCATGTTTCCGCCGGAGATCTTGCCGGCGCCGATCCGGGCCACCGTGGGCGATTCGACATCGCAAGTCATCGCCACCGACGTCGACAGCTCAATCGCTGAGATTCGGGTCATCGACGGCCCCGAGGGTCTCACTGTCGTCGGCGATCAACTTCTCTACATCCCGCTCACGGCTCAATCCGAGATCGCTCGGGTCGAGGTCACTGACACGCAGGGCCTAAGCACGATCGGCGAGATCACGCTGCTCGGACGTTTTCGCGGCCATCCCCAGGCGTTGGTTGCGCTAGGTGACTCTGTGCCTGCGGGTCACGGTCTCGACCTGCAGGACTATCTGGGCGGCGATGCGTGCTGGCGAGCGCCGAACTCGTTTCCTCGACGCGTGTTCAACACGCTCAATGCCGAAGGGGTGTTCCCGGCAGGCGAAGGCGAGTTCGCATTGTTGGCCTGCAGCGGCGCCGATGTCGACGACCTCTTCGAACGCGAGGTCACCGGTGGCTTCTCGAATATCACCCCGGACAGCGGCACCCGCTCCCAGCTCGACTGGACGATCCGGTCGAACCCCCGCTTCGTCACCATCACCATTGGGGCGAACGACACCGGTTTTGTGGGGCCCGATCAGCTGTTCCTCGACGATGGCATCACGCTGGATCGTCCACAAGTAGATCGTCGTATGGCCGTGATCGAGGACGACCTGACCTTCGTGCTCGACGAGATCGTGGCCAAGACCGATGCCACGATCTTTGTCACGAACTACTACAACCCGACCGCCGAGAGTCCACAAGGGATTCCGGGCTGTCGCCGAGAGTGTTTCAAGGAAAAGGCCGACGAAGTGCTCGGACGAATGAACGTGGTCATCGAAGAAGTCGCCACGAGCTTTGATCCCGACCGGGTCGTGTTCGTTGACTTCGAGACGCCGTTCATCGGCAAGGGCGCCCCCAATGGCTTAGGCCCTGATGGATTCCGTGAAGGCGGCTTCGGCGTGATTGGTGACCTGCTTGCTGGCCAGGTCGAAGACGTGCACCCCTACTGCGCTCGCGGCGACACGGTCGGCGATTCCTGGATCAGCGCAGTCGACTGCGTGCACCCTGACGAGCGAGGCACCGCGGAACTAGCCGCAATCCTCACCAACGCAATACGAACCCACCTAAACGCTGACCCCTTCGCATAACGCGATGTTTCACCACTCCGTTCGGGCCGACGTTCGTCGGACATGGCTGTGGGCGCTGCTGGTCGCCTCGTCCCTCGGCTCCGCCCGCTCCTCCGTCGCTCCGGCTCTGAGGCCTTGGTAGCGCAGCGGTTCGGGACCGTCGTCGGGTGTAGCTCAGACAGGATGAGGCGCCCTCGGCGCCGAATCCGGACTCCCCTTAGCCGGGGGTGGATTCTTCGCGGTCTAGCCAGCCGGGCACGGTGTCGCTGGCGCCGATTGAGCGCAGGTCCTTGACTTGTGATTCTGCGGTGGTGAACTGGCGAAGACGGTCGAGCCAGGTGTCTCGGTATTCGAGATAGGCGATGTGTTCCTTCTCGGCGTTTGTCCAATTGCTGCGTCGAAGCGAATCGATGGTGTTCCTGCTAGCGAGAACCAGCGCGCTCAGTTGGGCCCGCATTTGTGGTGCTGGATGTTTTGCGATTGCATCATCGATTGCGGGGCCAAGACCTTCGTGGCCAGCGGTCAGGTCGGCGTTGAGATCGATAGCCATGCCGCCGTCGGAGACCTGCTTGAGCACCCGCTCGTGGTTCTCGATCCACTGCTTGACGGTGCCGCCGTGGGCCCGATGCCAAATACCCAACTGCGCCTGAGTGACCTGGGTCTGCCCGACAATCGGAGCTGGTGCGGCCTGCGTCGCCGCCACCGTCTTCGAAGATTTCTTGCCACGGGTGAATGCCCACGTAATGATCATCAGCATCAGACAGACGCCAATGATGATCAGGGGGACTGCCGTGTCGGGATTTGAGAACTCAGGCACTACGCAGATCGTATCGGCCGGGTAATGCAGACTTCGGCCACCCTACGGTTGAGCTAGTGCGTCGGTCTTAGAACCACAAGGTGACGATGGTGCCAATGGCGTTGAATAAGAAGTGCGCGATCACCGCAGGGCCAAGCCGATTGGACACCACTGCTCCCGTCGCAAGCACCAGGCCAACGGTGGCGAGCGCCGACAATAAGACCACAGTTTCTTGCCAGCTGGCATCGACTTGCCAATGCGGTATAGCGAACAGCAGCGACGAGGCAACGATGGCAAACACGCTGCCGAACGCCTTCTGCAACACCCGCAGAATCAGGCCACGGAACAACAACTCTTCGGCCAGCGGGGCGCCGACGACAACAAGAAGAATGACACCGATGAGCCAGGGAGATCCGCGATTGTCATCGAGAATGCCCGTATTCGATGCGTCGGCAGTGTCTTCGAGACCGACCAATGCGGCCGCACCCAGCGTGGCGATCTGTGAGCCGATCACACATAGCACGGCCAACAACAGGCCGATGAAGATGTCGTTAGGAAGCGAGGAAACGAATTTCCAGTCTTGCTCGATCCCTAGGCCCTTGCGACGTGACACCAGCCAGGGGTAGGTGGCCTGCAACACCTGAAAAGCTGCCGTGCCAAAGAACAAGGCATAGACCGGATTGTCGGTGATCTCGCCACCACCGATGGCAGTGGCGATCACGGTCACGATCGAGGCCACGATCATGGCGAAGACGAACCAAACAATGGCGAGCAGCACATCGATTTCGCTCCACCAGGGGCGTTCTCGCTCGCGAAACATCCCGGTGATGGGCCCAGAAGTGGGCGGTGACGGCGACGAATTTGGCGGAGAAGCCTCGGTCATCGCTTTATTTCGCGTTCTATTTCGCGCATAGGCACTACAGACCGTACATTTGATGGCTGTTCATTCATCACGCTAAGCAAGGAAGCTGACCATGGGTAATCTCGTCGAGGGACGTGTTGCAGTAGTTACGGGAGCCGGTCGAGGCATCGGACGCGAGCATGCACTAATGCTCGCATCACATGGTGCCAAGGTCGTTGTCAACGACCTGGGCGGCGCCACCGATGGCTCAGGCACCGACGCCAGCCCAGCCGAACAGGTTGTGGAAGAAATTAAGGGCATGGGCGGCGAGGCCGTCGTCAACGGGGCCAACGTCTCCGACTTCGCCGAAGCCAAGGCCATGATCGACCAAGCCGTGGAAACCTTCGGTGGCCTCGACATCTTGATCAACAACGCCGGCATCCTCCGGGACCGCATGATCTTCTCTATGAGTGAGTCAGACTGGGACGGTGTGATCGGTGTGCACCT
>JAULCF011344546.1:0-14087 GCA_032361265.1 Devaleraea mollis
TAAGTACAGAGGCTTTTCGGGTTAGTGTACGGATCTGCATACAACAATCAGGGACGGTTCTATGACAGATTATTTGTTTCATAAGTCTGTGTACAGACTGGTGTCGCAGTTTATCACAAGTGGCGCGACGTGAAGTGTCTGCCGATTTTAACAGCTGTTATTGCAGCCAGACAGACGTTTGTAAGATCTAACGTCATGAAAGCCTTCAAGGCTTCACATGTATTTGATCAAACAAATCTCGAGATGCAGCCCTTAACATGCCTCCGATGTGACTTCCGATACCGTGACTTGTGCATATATATACACAAGTTACGGTATCGGAAGTCACATCGGGGGCATGTCGACGTCTGCATCTCGAGATGCGTTTGATCAAACGTGGAGAATGCATTTAGTTGCTGGTGCCCTGGATTGATTTCCCGAGAGCCACAGCAACCATTCCCCAGGTTTCAGCTGCTCTCACAATGGAAGATTACGCAATCTGAGAAGCTTCTCGGCATAAAATTTACAAATCTGTGACTGCGCCAGCGGCGGTACTAGTGCTGTTTCAAGCAAGTTGCTGCACCAGCTGTGCAAGTTTGTGTCTGCCACAAGAAGTTTCCCCGCGCAGCGCCTTAACTTGTTGTAGAAAAGGGCTGAAATCGTTTTTCGAAATTCAGACAGCGGGCGAGCCCTTTTCTACAATCATTTACGAAAGGAGGCACGAAAAGGATGCCAAATTTGAGAACCGCAAAACTTACAGTAGTACTCTTCCGAGAAACTCGGAAGAGTACGTCGAAGTACGCTTCAGATATAAGGTAGATGATCGATGGTTTATTCATATTGGATGATTAGTCATAGGTCTTTATATAGGCCCAAATTACTCTCTTGAATTAAACCCTAAACGTCTCTAATCTAATAAGTGTTCCGTTGTAATGAGCGGTAATTAGTCTACTGTAAGCTTAATGTAATACGAAAAGAAGAATATTAGTACTAATATTCTTCTTTTCGTGTTACATTAATTGAGCTACGAACTCGTAGCTCATGAAAGCTGAATGTAACAACCCCCCCGATTGATACTCCGTCTTTCGTCATGATACCGTGAATCCAATGTTGATCATTGCCTTTTTGAACAGAATTTTTGATACTGGATTTGTCAAAACATCAGCTTCTTGTTCCGTAGTTGACACTTAAATCAATTTTAGGTTTTTTTGGTTCACTTTCTCTTGAATGTAATGATGACTTACATCCAAATGTTTCTTTCTTTTGGATGGACCATAGCTGTTAGCGATATCATACGCTCCCTTGTTATCGACTATTAATTTGGTGTCATTCCTAGTATCCTCCACAAAATTGCCATCATGGTATTTGGTTTGTACCTTGTCATCTATTTTAGCATAGTCCTTTGTTTCAGAGGAATTCTCAGTTCGGTTGCCAGTGAAGCCAACCATACCAAGATTCTTGCGAGAGGAACCTTGTGTTCAGACGTTAGCCCATCTTTCTTTCGGCTAGACAGGCACCTTAGTATGGGTTTGACTGATTCCATGTCGTTCACACGGATCGTGGATATGTCTTCCGAGAATTCCAATAATGTATGCTAACCCAGGATGCGTTTTATCTGCAATACATCTGAGTGTTCCGACTGTACTCTGAAATTTCTTTACATCCACCGCTTTTCATTGGCCCTGCGTTTTGAAAGATCAGCTACTAGCAAATTAGTAATTTGACGTATGGCACACTTGTCGATTTTGCTCCATCCATACCATTTTCTTTGAGTAAATTGGTATTAATCTTTGGGTTAGATAGATGTAAGCCGTTACTTGCCAATTTTTTGACTTTCAGTCCAACATGTTGGAAGCTATGTGGCAGTCCACTTTCAGTATTTCCGTTGAATTTTTCGATTGCCTATTTTGTGATAGTTTTTACAATTATTTGCCACGCTTCCTTCATCGGTTTTGCCAATTTTTCCAAGGTTTCCAAATTTTTGGCTGTTACTAGAAAATCATCATTATTTGCTTCCATGCGTGAAATTCCAGCGTCAGTGTCAATCCAATACATTGAAGGTTCAACCAGGACTTTGTTCCATTCCCAAGATTTTAGCCAAAAATCTCGCCATGTGTCCCATTGCTGATTTGTGAATAGATCCCCTTGTATCGCTCTTCTCATAACACAAAAGTTTCTGGGTTTTTTGAAACTGCCATCGGACCTTGCTGGTTGTGTCATAGTGACACGAATATTTGGATCATTGGGTGCTCTCATATAGACTCCAGGGATATCATTACTTTGTATTACGTGTCCATCAGAAACTGCGGCTGCCAAGAAAAAGTCATCTGGCAGCCTGAGAGGGCAAATGCGACGCCGTGCGAGTTTGATCAAATTGCTTACCTGGCTTCATGCGATCACCTCTCATTGCACACCTTGCCGTATGCTTTTCAATGACTCCGAATTGATTCGCCTTTGCTTTGTACGTCATCGTGAACGGTATGGGCTTATCTGACGGACATGGCTCTTCATACACCCAGGTTCGCAATTCTTTGTCATGTCTTGCCAACTCAGCATCACGTGCTGATGCCCACTCTTTGAAGTCAGGCCTTGCTTTTGCTTCAGCCATATTCCTTGTCCCTTTTGGATTCGTTCTAACTGTTCTTTTTCTGCCTCAGTTTTTCTTTTCTTTAGCAGGTTTGGAAGCTTGGCTTTGAGTGCCTTTTAAGATGTGGTTTCCGAGTTGCTTCGAATTCTTTTGCTATGGCTCCGCCGTCTGTGCAGGGGAACATTTCTGTGTCGTTTCTTTCTATGTGCATCTCCCGTGCCACCATTACAAAAGTGTTTGTGAAATTCGAGTCAGAGATCAATTCCTTTCTTTCTTGCTACTAGCAATGGCTACTCTGCGTGGTCGTCGCCTTGCTCCTGCGGCTTTGCTGCACTTCATGGGCACCCTTGTTACAGGTTTCGCTGCTTCGTGTGGCGCTTCACTGCCGTTCTTTAAATAAATCTCATCTTCCTCAAAGCGAACTTTCTTGTGCAGTTTGGGAGTCTCATCTATGGCTGCACTTGTGTCGGCGACTTCTTTGTCTGTGAGTCTGTCTCCTACTTTTGTATATTCATCGCTGTCAAGTTCTTCGATACAACTTGCCATCGGTTTGTTTGTGTCTCTTTGTTGCAGGATGAAGTCGATAGTGCGCACAGTTGTTATTTGATTTGTATCGGGCAACCATACTTGATATTTGTCAGAACCTATACGTCGTAAGTAACACGCATTGCTTGAACTATTCTCCAATTTATTTTTGAATTTGACCGCGCTAACTGCTTTGTATCGTTTTCCTCATGGCAGGAATGTTTCTGGGTTTGGATATTTTGCTTGTGGACATTGGGCTTCTATGAATTTCAGTGGACTTGATTGCAGTTTACTTTCCTTAGCAGTTGCAAGATAATTTTCTTTGTCCGCTGCATCCATTACTTTAAATGACCACATCGCTCTGGGCATATGCGGTGCAGCTGCCATTGCTTTTCTAGCGACAGCCATGAGTTGCCGGAATCTGCGCTCTGCGAACGAGTTTTATTGCGAGGCGTTTGGTGCAGAATGCGATGTGCTTGTGCCGTTGTTGTATAAGAAATCCCCTAATTTCTTTTTGTCTTGCTCGCTGGCTCCATCAGTGTGGAGTCTCTTTGATTTCATGTCGCAAAGTCGTTGTATCTTTGCTAAAGATTTCATGATTGCGTCTCCAGCGCAGCTTTTCTTCTTCATCACTTGAATATATGTCCAGCCAGAGCAGGCGTCGACAAGTATCTGGACGAATTTGTTGCCATCGGTGTCAGCCGGGGTTATTGGCCCAGTTTTGTCTGATGAAATGGCTTCGAGCAGTTTGTATCTATTTTTCTGATCCTTCTTGAAATGTGCCGGTGCTGCCTTCCCCTAAATACATGGCGGGCATGATTTGTGTGTGTGACCTGAGCTCAAAGTTTCCATATTTCTCATTGCATCTGGAAATTCGCTTCGAAACCAATCTACAATGTTTCTGTTGGGTTGGTTCAAGAAGTCGTAACTCTGATTCTTGCTAACAATTGATGATACTCGTGGCCCGCTTTTCTTTTCGCAGTTTTCCAAGGGTTGTCTGCGTTTTCTTTCGGTAAGTACAGCTTTGCGTTAAAGAAATGATCACCTTTAGGCTTAGTTAGTTTGCTGCTTAGCCCGTATATATTGTCAATTCCTCTCTCCCCGATGATGGTTCCCCGCTCAAGCGTTTCTGAGGGGCCGAGTAATAAACACGATTGTTTTGCGAATAGTAATTTGTTGCCTTTATTAGTTAGTTGTGCAACAGAAATCAAATATTAACCAAACGTTGGTGCTACTAAATCCGGAAGATGTATAGCTTTGCTGCCAATAGGCGGAGCAGTTTTTCTGAGATGAGTTGTGAAGCATTTTTACCCATTTGCCGTGCGTAATTGCGACTTGTGCACTGCGGCGTTGCTGATTTTGTCTTCGATCGTGACGAAGGTTGCACTCGCTCGTGAATCTTTTATACCGTTTGCAATAGTATAACAGTAAAGCGCATCGGCGCCCATGGCACACTCCTTTACATAGTTAGCTTTTAGTGTAAGTAAAAACCTCTGTAGGGATGCCGCTTGTATGTCTAGGTCTTCATCGTCGTCGAAGATGATCTTTGAGGATGCTTCCATTTCATCCGCCTTGGCCTTGGCTGCATTGATTGCCAGCAGCTTCTTCTGAGCTGCTACTGTGGCTTTGAGTTTGGCATTTTCACTGCCACCAGAGCTGTTACCGCCAGTATTCTTATCTTGTCTAGCCTTGCGCCTTGAGATACGCTCATATCTGCCCTTGGGTTCCTTGGTGTTAGGATGTTTGTCACAAAACTCCCAACTGTGTGCTGGCACCCACGATGGGTGGTCCTCCTTGCACTTGCCTCCCTTGTACTTGTTTTGACCTTTGTAACTTTTTCCTTGATCTTGTGCTGCATTAGCAGTGTGATCACTGCTCTTTTTTATTAAATGTGTCAATGAATATTTTACCCATGAGGAAATCATCTCGTTCCGTCGCCTGTTTTTTAGCTATTTTTCCTTGCGATAGTATTGAATCTTGTCTGTTTTCTCCTCGCTCAGATTTTCCAAGAGTCTAGACATGTGAGGAGATGGCTTCGATTCCCAGTGGTCATCATTGGAATCCATGTCTCTTAGATTCTTCTGCAAATGTTGCTTGGCTACGACATGAGCGCTTGAGTCGATGTTGCTTATTTCTTTGAGCAATGTCACGCGTTTTTCGCTAGAGTCTGGCTTTAGGGAAAACAGCATTTCATATGTTTCTTTAGCTGTTTATTCCAATACTGCATCCTTTAGATTCTCACATATCGTATTGTTAAAAAGCATTTGGATAATTTTTGCATGATTGATGCGGATAGGATCAGGCCCTGGTAGACTTGTTAGCAATCCAAAGCAGAGTTTTTCCGCAGTGACCTCAATTAGGTATGCGTTCCAAGCATCGAAATTGTGCATGAGATTGTCCGGGGTTGGCCCATCAGAAAATGTGTTGAACCAAATTTCTTTTGCAAGTCGAGCATTTTCATTTTCCTTGGCCTTTTTCATAAGATTTGGGCCACTTGCCGATGCTGGAGAAGGCGTATCCATAGTTTTGCTTGGCACGAAAGTTTCTGTCCCGTTTCTCGTCAGTACTATGTACTTCTGACGATTTTTCGGCTAGTTTTTGCCGATCTGTCTAAAAAGAGCGCTTACTTTGCACGCTCTGTGCTCATAACCTATAAGAGAGATGATCGATAGTTTATTCATATTGGATGATAATTCATAGGTCCTTATGTAGGCCTGAATTTCTCTCTTGAATTAAACTTTAAACGTCTCTAATCTAATAAGTGTTCCGTAGTAATGAACGGTAACTAGTCTACTGTAATGTAACATCAGAGTGTACTCTTCCGAGGCCTCGGAAGAGTACAGTCGATTTTTTCTCAAGGGATAAACGAGTATACCGCGCCTGCTTAGGCCGATGTTAGGCGCGATCTTGAACTTGCGAAAAGAATCAATTTTTGAGACTTCACTACAAAAAGAAAAACATCCCATCTTATGATAGCCGCGACTTTTCCCCCTTCTATCACCCCTAAAATCAAAGCCGCGATCTACACGTGTCTAAGTCTTAAAACACGTGTAGAACGCGCCTCTTTTTCTGCCTATTTGCGTCTAGGCTGCAGACCCAAAAACTTACCAACTCAGCCACCGAGGCACTGGCATTCCAGACAGAAAACGTCGTATATGACCCGTCTTATCAAAAATGCTGGACACGTCACAAGTTGAGCTACGACGTGCGCGCCGGTTTTTAAGCACGCCGACACTGTAGTGTTATCAAGCAGTCGCCGATGGATCGGGAAAACCCACGTGGGGTTTTCACTCACGTGGACCTGCGCAGGTACCCACGAGCAACCATAATGACCGATTTCTTGCACCAACGTTGGTTCTTTTTATAGATATTATCATAACCCTTATCATAACCCTTATCACAGCTCTACTTTACGAATTTATCATACTGTACTCACGAATGTGTGAACATCGCCAAGTGACGACCGGTGGTGGCGATCGGAATCCGATCATCGGACGCAGATTTATAGCACAATGTGAACTAAAACAGGAATTTTGAATTGAAGGAGAAAATATTTATGCTCTGTGACGGAACTTCTTCCCAAGAAATCTGGAGTTGGGCTCCTGCAATCAATATCTTGCTTGATCAAGTCAATTAGCTGTTTCGTAGTCTTCTCACGGCAGTTTGTACAGTCAAAAAAATCTCATTCCCGACACGTCATTTTTATGATAAGCTTTTAGGACACCTACGTACAAAACCAACGTGGGTGCATGAAATCAACGTTGACTCACGCAGGTACCCACGTGAGTCCACATTTTCCATTTCAAAAAACCACGTGGGCGACACGCTCCTACCAGTCGGCGGCGACCAATGTTTAGCACGGCCGCGCAATGCACGGTCGCGCCCGCCTCGAAACGTGCGGAACAAGTCCATACGGCACATAAGTGCAACGAGGATTGCCGTACGACAGTACGTACTGTGCGCTTGACACCGATCGGCCCATACCCCGCGTGTGTGCGGCGTGCGCTGTGCTACCTGCAGCCGATCTACGGCAAGCAACCTTGCAGATACCTGCGCTAACGCTAGCCATCTGCGCCCAGCGTGGGGCTATCCAAGCCTTACAAAGCCCCGGTGCTAGCGATCACCGTCCAGCGCGGGGCTATCCAAGTTGGGCAAAACACCGCGCATGGCCCGAGATCTGCGCCAAGCGCGGGGCTTTCCAAGCCTTTCAAGCCCCGCGGTAGCCGTCTACGCCCAGCGCGGGGCTTTCATAGTCGTACAAAGCCCCGCGCTTGGTCGGCCGCGGGTCTCAGAACAGCTGTGCCAACCATGCAAAGCCCTGAGCTGGGCGTATAAATCTTTGCAAAGCTTCGTGTGTGCAATTTGATCTTATAAAAAAAGCTCAGCTACTGTTAAATCTCCACGAGATATCTCGTCAACCACTGCCGGGCGGACTGGAGCTGAGTTACGTCTAGACGATCAGCAAGACGTGCTGACGCGTCTCTGTGCGAGACGCAGATAAAACCATGCCACGCTGTTCAGGATTGCTTACCGATCTTTGCTAAGCGTCAAGCTTCGCGAGCGAAGCGGAGTCCTGCGGACCTATGGCTCTTATTATTCGGGCTCTTACAGCTGGCCAGATCCACGAGCCGTCTTTTCGCGAACTATTTGTCCCAACCACTACCTCTGAAGCATTTTACAGAATACCACCTCCTAAAGTCATGGAGAAACTCGAAGAAAAGTGAGTGAGCGTAAGCCTCACTCACTTGCCTTCGAGTTGCCGACATTTTACGAACCATTCAACTCAACCACTACACCTTCGATGATCTAGAGAAGATCACCGCCAAAATCCATCGTAAAATCTCGGCAACTCGAAGAGAAGGGAGCCAAGCGTAAGCTTCGCTCCCATCCCTTCGATTTGCCGACATTTTACGAACCGTTCAGCTCAACCACTCGACATCGGTGAACAACTATAGATCGCTGACTAGAGCTCTCAAAATATGCAGGCAAATCGAAGAGAAGGTAGCCAAGCGTCAGCTCAACCACTACACCTTCGATGATCTAAAGAAGAAGACCTTCAAAAGCCATTCAGCTCAACCACTACGGCATTTGCGATATACATTAGACAGCCACCCAAAACCATTGTAAAAAGGCGGGAACTCGAAGTAATGGGAGCCAATCGTAAGCTTGGCTCCCAACTCTTCGAGTTGCCGACTTTTTACGAACCACTCAACTCAACAAATATATCACCAGCAGGCTTTGAAATGTGTTTCTAAGATTATTTCAAAGCTTATCTGAGCTTTCAAAGTTGCATCAAATGGAGCAGTTTTACACGCCTCGAATCTAACGATTGAATGACGACATCGAGTTGTCGACGATTTACGATTCATGCAGCTCAACCACTACTTCGTCGATGGCCTTGTGAAAGTTTCCCCACAACGCGATCGTTAAATGGCGGCAGCTCGAATAGATGGGAGCCAAGCGAAGGATTTACTACTTTCCGTTCGAGATGCCGGCATTTTACGATACATTCAACCCAAGAACTGCGCTACCAGCTGGCCCAATGATCTATTGCGAAGTGCAGCTTAATGAAGGCTGGAAATCAAACAGTAGGTTGATGTACACGATCACGTGACAGCACGTCAAGTGCTTCGAAAAAAGTGGCGCCACTCCCATCTAATACTAGATGGCAAACTAGACACTGACAAGTGTGACGACTGGCGGGAGTCAAAACGACTCCCTGCCAAGTTACCGCCCGCAAAGCACAGTGCGTTTAGGGGCCGCTACAAACTGAACTCATACACAGCCTAGAAAGGCCGTTAGAGTGTGACCGGCCGCCACTAAATAAACTCACGGGCGATATACAAATACCGTCCTGGCCCCAGGAGGAGTAAACGCTCACACATCATCTACATGTGCATTCTCTTGGGTGCTAACCCTTGGTCTCTCTCCCACTAGTCAAGAGTCACTTTCCCACACGCGCGCGTCACCTTCTCTCCCTAGGCTTCCTTAAGCGGTGCTCAGCAAGGTTCAAGTGGAGCAAGTTTGTACGCGATGTAGCGGAGCCCTCGCTATATTGCGGCAACGCGAAGGTCTTCGAGTGGAGCCATCGTCCAATCGGGATATAGCAAGGCTGTAGCCGAAATGCGCCTGGAGCCATCATCATATTGTGTGTAACAATAATATCGCCGCCTTTGTGGCTAATTAGAGTTGTCTAAAATCACGACAATATTTTTGGAAATGGATCATTGAATTTTAATCCTATAGCGGAATTTCTCCTGGAGCAGGTGTGAAAATGCGTCAAATGCAAAGATAGGCGATCGCTTGAAGCCGTCGGTAAACTGCTGTAATAAGAAGGAAAGTGGAGCAGGCTATTTACAAGATAAGCGTCCGGAGCCGTCTTAGAGTTGCGGACAGATGTCGAAGCAAGCTGCATGGAGAAATCGTAAACGTGCTAGAATTTCAATCAAATGGAGCAAGGCGTTAGCTAAAAGGGGCCCGGAGCCATTGCACTGTGATTTATAGAAGACAATAACCACCCTTAGCATTCATACTTGTACGCAATTGCAAGTTCAGAATCTTAACGAAAAGGGAGAAAGGAGTAAGACTTGCGTCTTTTTCTTCGAGCTTCCACAATTTTACGATCCATTGTGTAACACGTTTTCATTAAATGCCTGTGGAGTTTATAGTACATTTGGAGCGCTCTTGAGCGAGCATTTCATCAGATTGATTCGCTTAAGATCGCCGCCCCGCTGCGTTGACCACGGACACTTTTATTCCAGACCGACCTTTTAGCTTTCGCCTGGCTCCCTTTCCTTCGAGTTGCCGACATTTTACGAACCATTCAGCTCAACCACTCGGCATCGGCAAAACTTTAGATCGCCGACCAGAGGTATCTTAAAATGGGGGCAATTCGAAGAGATGGAAGCCAAGTGTAATTTTGGCTTCCATCCGTTCGTGTTGCCGCCCTTTTACGATTGCTCTGGCCGGCGGTCTTCCAGACCGCTGGCCAGATAAATCGCAGAAGTTCTGTAGATTGCGGAAGCCGCAGTGATTGAGCTAAATGGTTCTCCCAGCGCGCGGATATAAATCTACGTCCAGCGCGGGATCTTCGAAGCCTTGCGAAGCTTTGAGCTAACGCTAGCGATCTGCGCCCGGCGCAGAGCTTTCCAAGCATTTTAAGCCCTGCGCTTGGTCGGCCACCGATCGCATCTCTGCTGTGCCAGCTCAGAAAGGCCCCGCGCTGGGCTAAGCAAGCCTTGAAATGCCCAATGTGTACAATTTCACCTTCGACGTTAACTATAGTTGTAACTAACATCTATGGCATCTCGAGTGACATCTCGCTGTCCACTACCGGGCGAGCTATAGAGGCGCTTCATCAAGAGATGACAAAAAAGACGGGCCGACACTTCCCTCTGCGAGATTAAGATCGCCAGATCGCCAAGCTGTTCGGGATTAGCGACCGATCATCTCTTAGTGTCAAGCTTCGAAAAGGTCTCTCCACGGTGGCAAAAACCCCGGCGCCCATTGAAATTTGCCTGCGATGTATTTAAGAAATCCAGATCCCTGAGCAGTCGATAATTAAATCGTTTATCACAGCCACTACCTTTGCAGAAACCAACTGAAGACCACGGCCTCAAGCCATCGTAAAATGGAGGCAAATCGAAGTCATGTGGTTGAGGCGTAAGAATCACCCACCTTTCTTCGAGTTACAAACATTTTACGAACGATTCAACTCAACCACTCTGTCTTCGGCAAGATGCCTAAGACTGTTAGAATTAGCCCTTTGCTATGGCATAAGGGCTCGAGTTTTTCCCCGATTCCTAATAGGAGGCGCAGCAGGAGAAGCTGACACCAGGGAAAACAATTCAATTTCTAAGTATCTAGCGTGTAGAGTATTGTTGACTGAATGAATATAGGAGATTTTCCACCTGAGGGTGGTTTTCAACCTTCGGGTACCTTTGTCATGTACCTTGGGTTTATGTTGGAACAAGGAGACTGGTTGTGGTCGAAAATCAAGAGGATTAGCCTTAAAAACTATGAGGAGTATTCAGACCGTGCGCCGCTGTATTATATTATATATCACTGCTGTAGGGTAGAACGCAACACTACTTAACTAGATATAGCTTTATGATCGTTTACACTAGGTTTAGCTTGACTGCAAATTATAAAGTCTTCTCAAATTCTCAAAAACGTTTTTGGTAGCTTAGGCGGAATTGTTTGGAGACCACCAACGTGATCAACGAGAGCTTCAACGACAAGAAACACACCCCTTTGCAGTATCCCCGCGGCAACCATAGATGTCGGGAGACGAGAACCAGTTTGCGTTTCGAAATTCCATGGAAAAAGAGGAGAAGACTACGCGCTATGTAGAATGCGCATGCAAGCAGTCTTCATCGGGAAGGATGTCTAGAGCGAAATAGATCCGCTGAGCAGCCTAGTGAAACATAAACGCCTAAGACGCAGAGTATCAAGAAGGCCAAGGCTTTCATGCTATTAGTGAATGCTTTAGGTGACACGCCTTTGAGAGCCGTGATGCACAAAGGCTCGGACTGCCCCCGGAAGATGTGGCGGAAGCTCGAAAGCCGAATTGCGTCAACATCAGAAAGGGTACACCTGACGGAGGCAAAAAACTTAGCCAACAAGAAACTGCAGCCAGGCGGAAACATCATCACTTTGATGGGAGAGCTCGAGTACCTATACGATAGGCTCGAGGCAATGGGCGAGACGACCTCAGACCGCACGATGACGGCAAAGCTGCTGAATAGACTTCCTGAGGAGTACAGCAGTATTTCAGCCGCTTTGAGGACTCAGGCAGACGGAGACAGATCGTGGAACGCTGTGCAAGACCTTTTTCAGGATGAGTATGAGGGGCTTGAGCATAATAGGGTCTCGAAGGGAAGCAAGGGATCCATCTCGAAATTTCTCTACACGAAGCAGCAGCAGCGCAACGTCGTGTGCCACAGGTGCAAGAAGAAGGGCCGCATCCAGAAATATTGCAGATCTGGAGACGGAGCTGCCAATGTCGAAGGAGATTCAAAGGGCACGCCAGGATCACATGAAATTGATAGGGGCTCCGGATCTCGATCTGCTGCTCGCAAGGCTAGTTCTACAAGGGTCATGATTCTAATGGTTCGATCTGGCACTGGATCGGATGAAAGCTCGTTTGTAATAGACTCTGGGGCCTCACGGCACATGGTGAATACTTCCCAGATCCTTTTGAACGTGAAGCGTGGACCAAAGCACGAATTTCTTACAGCTAGTGGCCAGAGCTTGGAAGATGAGCTTTATGGTGATCTGAAGCTGAAAGTGTGGAACCAGGATGGGATCGAGACCTTATTGACTATCGCCGATGTCCTAGAAGTCCCCGGACTATCTGATAACTTGATCTCTGTAGACTGCCTGGCCACAAAGGGGGTCAGCTGTTTGTTTACTACTGACGCTGCGTATTTGCTGGACGCCGATGATGAAGAGACCGCGATCGGATATGGACAGCCTTGTGGCGATGGACTACACTACTTGGTCTGTGACCAGTGTTGCAAAACAAGGCTTTTCCTTTGGCGTCCTCTGAGGGAAATAAGCCATGGCACGATCTTCTTGCTCATACAGCATGCTCGACGATTGAAACTATGATTTTTGTAGATCTCGTTGATGGGATCAAAGTCAAGGGAAAAGCTGATACTATCGAGTGCGAGTCTTGCTGCGAGAGGAAGATAACAAGGGGCCCTTTCAAGGGTGGAAACGACTCAGCAACCATGATCGGCTCGATCACCCATTCGGAATTAGTTGGACCCCTGCCCAAGACACGAGGACGGAAACGCCACCAGGCGTCATTTATTGACGAAAAATGCCGAGGCGCCAAAATCGCGCTCTTGGAAAAGAAGAGCGGCACAAAAATCGCTTTTGTGGCTCACCAAACGAAATTTGAACGCGAGAATGACTGCAAGCTGAAAGCCTTGCGCAGTGACCAAGGAAGGGAGTACACTGTAATGAAGCCCTATCTAGAAGAGCAAGGCATTGAACTCCAGTTTTCCGCGGCTTATTGCCCTGAGAGCTCTGGTCTGGTGGAGTGCTTCAACCGCACTATCTTGGACATAGTTAGAAGCATATTGACCAAGAGCGGCCTTCATGAGGAATGCTGGGGCGAAGCCGCAGTTTACGCTACCTATATTAGAGATCGCATTGTGAAAAAGATCGAGGATGGGAACAATAAATCTCCCTTTGAAAGGTGAACTGGAATGAGGCCGTCTGTGAAAAAGTTCAAAGTATTTGGATGCCAATGGTTCACATGGTTCGAGTGCAGAGAAAGTCGAAACTTGGTAGTCGAAGTTGGAGCGGGATCTTTTTGGGTCTATGTGAGAATGAGCTGCTCAAGGTGCTCAACGCTGATACCGGAAGGCTGCATGTGCACTGACCATGGTCAGTAACGTGCGCTTTGATGAGCAAAACTTTCCCGCCAAAGATGCCAGCAGTGATACGGCGATTTTTGAGAATTTTGAAAACTCAACCGATACCGATACCGATACCGATACCGATACCGATCCAGATGATACCGACGTCCCTGATCTGGTAGAAAGTGACTCGAAAAGTGAATCCAAGAGTGAAGCTGAGAGTGATTCTCGTTCAGAAGCAAGCTCTGCGTCTGAGGTTAAATCAGAAGGAGATGGCTTTGCGCCAGCGGTAACTTTCGACGCTCCTGCGAGATCTAGTAGCCGAGTAAGGCTAGAACCGGTACGGCACCGGGCAAGCATGATCGAGGTTATGAGCCTGAAGCTGAAGCCAGGCACTGAAGATGAGCCAACAGTGAAACAAGCGCTCGAAGGAGATGTTGCACCATACTGGCTTGCCGCTATTCATTCTGAATTGGAGCAGCTGAAGCAGTGCCAGACCTGGAACTTGATACTGCGCGCAGATGTACCATCCGGAAGCAAAATCCTACCTTGTTCTATTAAGCTCAAGATGAAGCGACTCGAGGATGGCTCTGTCGACAATCGTAAGGCCAGAGTATGTATCGGAG
>JAULCF011346768.1:0-14082 GCA_032361265.1 Devaleraea mollis
CTATTTCAGTGCCAAAATCAACGATTTACTGTCAGTTGGTACTTTTCCAACGTAAAACTGTCTGTCACAACGTAAAACTGTCGGGTAAAATCACGAATACTAAACTCGCCCCAGGCGATGACAGATTGCCTCGCCAAAATAATGGTGCCAACCTCACTGCCATCGGACGACGACGACGATTCGTCCACTGGCGGCAGAAAAAGCGAAGGAGCCGAAGTAACAGCGGCCGCCGCTGTGCCGCCAGTTGGGACATCCAACCCCCCCACCTATCGGCCGATGTGCCCTGGTCTGTCGGCCGATGTGCCCTGGTCTGCCAACCAACCTCCGAAAAACGCGAATGAGGAAGACGACGAGATTCAGCCCGCCGCAGTTAATGGCGGCGAGGCTGACAAGGTCGTCGCCAACGCGGAAAGGCTGGCGACGACAGAGGTTACGCTGCGCCCCCGCCCGGTGAAACTCAGAGTGCCGAGGCGGAGGTAAAGCTCTTCGAGGAGGAAGTGCAGCCGGAAAGTGATAGCGCCGGTGCCAAACCTCCTACCGAAGGCAACGCTGTCGATGGCCAAGAAAGCCCGTTGATCGAAATGACTACGAGGCTGAGTAAAATACTCATCATAATCGTGGTAACGTGGTTAAAATCAAGCCCGTTGATCAAATGACTACGAGGCCGAATTAGTAAGTGGAAAGCCCGTCCATCAAAATCACGACGAGGCCGACAAAGCAACTCAAAAATAAAACTAAAGCAGCCGCGAAGCGCAATGAAATTTAAACTCAACTGTGGGACCTCTGGACCCCTATCCCGTCAGTCATACCTTGTGTCACATGCTTCTTAGCGTACCTATGACTTAACGAGACAGGCAAATGTACCAAAATGCACATTGATGACTTCAGCGAAATTTCGGCGAAACAAACGCCAGAACTATGGGTAATTTCCAGGATTGCCAATATCATAAATGGCACCGCGTTTGCAGCAGTGCTATCAAAATTGAAATAGCAAACGACTGGTTCAGCATCCTTATCTACCGTCCCTAAGATACGGTATTTTCAAATCGCGTTTGGTATAATACCGTATTTTCGTATTTTCCCGTATTTAACCGATTTTTCCCGTATTTAACCGATTTTTTCCGTTTTTTGCTCCAGTGTGTCGGAGATATCTTAATAGGCCGACGATAGGACCCACCACGCCTATCGCACGCCTGCTACTGGCCTGGCTAGATGAGTAAGTTAGTCTCATCTAGCCCGTCAGCCGCCTTCGCCTCGGCAACTATAGACTAGTAACTCCTGGTTAACCTCCATGGCGATGAATTAAACTTAAAGCTAACAAGTTGAACGAAAGCTCTTTTATCTCTGCCTCACTCGGCAAAATAAGCCGGAGAGCTTGGCTATATACTCTAAAAACTTTGCTGCCTTATCTGCCCTAGAAATCTACTCGGATTACCGCAGAATGGCTCTAAGGCGGGATCCCTTCTCTAGTTTTTAGGTCCCACTCTAATCCCACCTTGCTTCCATTCCCGCACCCCCTAATATAACCGCAAATCGTCATATTTGCCTCTTGATGATCTCTCTTAGAGAGAACGAGCTCCTCATTGAGGGTCACTTGTGATCCCCACAACCGCTTCGTAAAAGTTGACCTTATTCCTCCAGCACTGCTTAAAGAGCTGGCTCAGATCAGAAAGATGTTTCTGGCTTAAACTTGTTGCTACAGATGAATGATCTTGAGGTCGTGGATGAATGAACTTAAGTTTGTATGCAGAGACGGAGTATGGTAGGTTAAGTCCTTAAGTACAGTATAGTGACTCGAGCGTGAATCTAGAGTACAGCCTAAGCTTCTATGGCTAATTCTCCTTCCCGCCCTTACAGTACTTAGGGTTTCCGACCGAACGCCTCCAATATCGTAACGTGTACCTTCGGCCTCTTTCTCAGCTCGGGTGCAAATGCGTGGCTCTCAGCTACTCTCGAGATTCCACTACTCCTAGAGTACCGTGCATGGGCTGTGCGACTTGTCCCCCTAGTGAAACTCTTTAGTGTACGCAGAAGTACTTAGTAAATCCCCGACATAACCCCCACTTCGTAGTACACATTAGATCTAGATCTCGGACAAGTGGCCTTGCATCTGCCTTAGTTTCGGGCCTGCTGGCCAGTATAATTCAGGTCGTAAGCCGCCGCCACTACCTCGGGTACCTCGGGTACCTCGGAATCCTTGATCCACACAAAACCGTTCCTTCCCACTGATCGTAACTTAAACTCTCGTTTCTCTCCCTTGCCTCTCGCGCCAAGCAAGGTTCTTAGAATCTTAGACGAGTCCGGGAACATCCCTTTCGTAGGGTCTCCGCTTTCGGCTTGCATGTTACTTGCACGTCGCAGGCGGTTGACATGTGTCCTTGCGATCGCTCCATTTACAGAGCCCTTGATCATGGTAACCCAGATCTGATAGCTTCTCTGTGATCTCGTATGGGCCGAAACACGGTGGTCTTAAATTTCTGCCTGCGCAAGTAAGGCCGAGAATATTAAATACATAGACCTTTTCTCTCACCTCGTAACTCTGCTGTCTAACTGCTTTTTATAGTCTTTAGCGTCTTTATTTTTCGCCTTTCCGCTCATCTCAAGTAACTCTTCGTGCATTCGGCGTAACCGTACTGCTAGAGGTGCAGAGTCGATTGTTTCGTCTATGCGATACTGGAGAAACAGGCCATGGTCGGTCTCAAATGGCTGAGCTCCGAGCATGGCCTCATAGGGTGATTTCTGGGTAGATCTGTGTTGAGAGCTATTGTACTGAAAACTTACAAGAGGTACAAGATGTGTCTACTGTTCCTCGTAAATCAATTCTTTCTGCAGCATATCCACCAAAATCTTGTTGTACCTCCCTACCTGGCCATCAGTTTTTTGAGGATTTTGGGCGGTGGTAATGACTATTTTGGTGCCAATTAACCTGCGCAAATCGCCTATGAAACTCCCCACCATCTCCTTACTTCGATCGCTTAGTAACTTTTGAGGTGGCCCAAAGATCGAGATCCATTTCTCGAATAAATCTTGGGCCACCGTCTTAGATTTGTCATTTTTGATCGGGACGCTGATCATAGACCTTGTCAAGAAATCTCCGATCACTAGTGGTTTTTTTATAACCGTTGGATCTCGGGCTGAGTTCCATGATATCTATTGCTACCATTTCGAAACGGCGAGTTACTTGATACACCTTTATGAGTGCCTGGGTTGGAGGCTTGGCTCTTACTATCCGCACCATCTCACACCTGAGGCATTTCTTGACATGCTCCTTCAGATCGTCTCTCATCCTGGCCAATAGAACTTAGATATTAATCTTACTGCAGACCTTGTTAATCCAAAGTGCCCGACATCGGCGCGCCGACGCGTCGCCGTGATTGAGGGCCTCAGACATCAGAGTGATAAGGACGATCACTTTGGGGCCTGATTTAGTAACCAGTACCAAAACGCCTTCCTCGTTGACTATCCAAGTAGTCTCTTGCGCTGCTTTTTCTTCCAAGTCACCCCATTCTGATACTTGGGGCTTCTATCATTGATGTAACGCTCTACCCAGCTTCGCCAATCTCCCCAACTACCTCGAGGAACCTAGTGCATAAGACCGTTCTGGCGTCGAATGTGTAGCGGCTCAGAGCGTCCGGGACCGTCAGCAATGTGCCATCGCCTGGTGCATAATTCAGTAAAAAATGGAAGTCTTGTAACTCAAGTAACCATCGAGCTAGGAGAGGACGAGGCCTCGTCCTCTCCTAGCCCGGGTGTTGCATATCTAGTAAGCGTGAGGGCCATGTGATCAGTTATTATTTCAAACTGAGCTCCGTTTACGTAAGACCTGAGCTGCCTAAGCGCGAAAATAATTGTGCCAGCGTCATTTTCAGTCGCTGTGTATCTTGTTTCAGGTCCTTTGAGCTTGCGGGAGAGGAATGTCACTGGACTGAACTCATCGGTGGCCTGCTCTTGCAATAGCACTGTTCCATAACCTACCCCCGAGGCGTCAGTGATGAGCCGCTTGCGTTTTACTCTCTCGCAAGCTACCAGAATTGTAGGACTAGCTAGCTCTGACCTGAGGTCAGTAATGGCGTGTTCTTGTGCCTTGCCCCACTTTTCTTGCCAGCCGAAGATAAGCATTTTTGGGCTTTAGGTTTCTTCTTGTTCCAGCTCGTGCCCTTTAGCATATCATAGAGTGGGGCCATGCGGTCGGCCGCGCACTCTTTGTGGCGAGAGAAAAATTGCACGCCTCCCATGGGAGGAACGCCAGAAGCTCGCTGCCGTTGCTTGGACCTGGTAATTATTCATCGCCATTCTGTGGGAGTTTTTAGGGAGTATATGCTCGTACCCTATTTCGAAGCCCAGTCCCTTAATCTTAGATACTCCGAAGTTGCATTTGCTCAATTTCATTCTCAGATGTTTTTCAGTTCCACAGCAGCTTGAACACTTTTCTTAAAGCTTCTACGTGTTCGCTTTCTTCACAAGAAGCTACAGACACATCGTCCTGGTATTCCACTACACATTGCCAGAGATAGTTTCGATGGGTTTTCTCTATTATTCTTTGATAGAATGGGCCCGCATTTCTTAGGCCCATTGCCATCCTGGTGAACTGCATTAGGCCCATAGATGTTTTGACCTCGGTCTATCTGACGGCGCGCCGTCAGATATTGGTCAGACGTCCTAAGGGCCACGCCCCAGTAACCATCTCTCATATCCATAGAAGAGAACGCGTTTCGCTTAGAGAGCCACTCTATGATCTTTTTCATGTTATCTAATGGGTATGAGTCTCTGATGGTTGCTGCGTTGATAGGGCGGAAGTCGCTGGCAGTGCGTATTTCTGGTCGTCTTTGGGCGTCAAGTGTTTTATTGGGAATAAAACACATCTTTCAATCCTATCGGCGACTCGCTTTCTTCCACGATTCAAGCCTCTAAGTGCTTCTTAAACTGCTCTTGCTCTATCTCCTCTTCCCTAGGAGACGTCCTGCGTCTTTTTTGACTAAGACGCATGATGTCAGTGTCGGGTTTGAGGTTGATCATAAATTCTTCGTCTGCGATTAGACCCACTCCCCTAAAAAGTTCGCTATATTCAAGCAAAAGGTCTCTTAGATCTGATCGCACGTCAGCGCTCTGGATCCCGGGAAATTCATTTCATTGATCTCAGTTACAAAGGGGTCCATATCTGCTGTACTCTTGGTGAGGGGGGTGTACGAGTCGGCATTATCGGCTATTTCGAGCACATTCTCGGCAGGTGTCAAATTTTCTGCCCAGGGGTACTCCTGATGGTAAACATCGCAGTACCTTCACTCTGGTGAGGAAAGATCTTTCCCACAGAGTGAAGCGAGTGCAGTTTTAGCCAAGTACTTGTAGAGTCTCGCCATCGGCATCTTTGACTCCTGCAAAAGGTTGCAGGGGGCCTTCGCCATACTTCAGATAAAGTTCATGTGACATCCAGGGCGACCATTCCCTAGAGTCTATTATAGCTAGTTGCTTGCAGTTTCCAAAGTATAACTCACAAACATATCTTAGTTGTTGGTGTGGTGCCGCAAAATATGCGTCCTCGTCGAAGTCGCCATACTCCTCTTGGTTGACTCCTCGTTCTTCTCTGGCTAGATGATCGCATCACAAAGGCAGTTCGGATGTTAAGAGACTGCTTGTCGTGACAAACATCACAGTGATGGTCATATATATAGAGGCATGACTCATCGGTGTATTAAAGAGTATGTTTAGGACTAGACCTACTCTTAGACGTACTTGTAGCTACGAACTTCGAAGTAGATTTAGGGCCCGGATTGTCTAGAGCGCCGTCCACGTAGGAGTGGAGGAGCGCTGGTGCAAAAATCCGGGACTTTTTATTGCCTTGCGTGGAAGAGGGAGAAGGGAAGCGGCGCCGTTTATCTTGAGAAGCTCTCTTGGGCGCCGGCTGCCGGCTTTTGATGTCTTGGCGAACGAGGGCACCCGATGCGGCATGCTGGATGGACGTGGGTACTGGTGTTCTTTTTACGTCGGAAGTCTGAGACCTGGGTCTTCTTGGGACTTGTGGCTCCGGTTTGGGTGGGGGAGGGCCGCCCGGACTAGTTTTACGAGTATTTTCTAGACGGCGGAGTCTTGCAGCTGGGCGGGCGCTCAGGAGGGCTGGTCTGGCGATCCCGCTCACATACGACGCCGCGGAAACTAGCCAGGTACCCTACCATGCGGCACCTGAAACAAGTTTTCGCGGCCGTAAACCCGAACGGCAAAACGTCATCGCGGGGGCCGATAGGGCTGGCCAGCGTACCAGTGCCTTGCTGCGTCCAGGTCCTGGGCTCCTTGGACGTCTCCGAACTCTGACGCTGCTGTTCATGGAGCTCTTCTAACTTCTCGGCTGCCTCCTAGTCCACCAACTGCAGGGACTCGCGGCCGCGGGACCCACGATGAGCACCGGCGCTCTCGTGCGCATTGGCCGCGATGAATTGCTCAATGGTGCTCGCCATGGCGTCAAAGGGCTGTGAGTGGGCGAGGACGGCAGCGGCCTGGAGCTTGGCTGGCATCCCTTTGATAACTTGTGGCTTGACCTGATCCTCAGAGAGAGTCTCAGGTAAACTTCCCTCCAAGCGCCAGACCGGCGTAGCTGCGCATAGTTTCGTCTGGGCGTTTGGAGAGATTGAGGTACTCCTGGCGTACCGACTGCGCCTGAGCCTCATTCGAAACTCGCTGGTGCATACTAGCCCACCAATAGCTGCTGGAGGCCCGCGGCAGCGCGTTCGATATCTCTTCTAATATACGGCTTGCGTCTTCAGTAAAGCAGTAAGGCATACATAGCTTCCTCTGATCTTCCGTAACCCCCCACTGATCGGCGACTTCGTTGAAGGCATCACGGCACGCGTGACAATTATTGTCGCCGCGGCCCGCGATTTGCAGGGATTTTACAGCGTTGCTGATAGAATAGGATATGTCCCGGAACCTGGGAGCCGGAATATCGAGGGGTCTTGGTTGGTAGACTGCTCTACTCTGGGTCGAGGAGGCGCTTTCTGGGGCGGTACTGGAAGCGGCTTGGTCGGGACTTCCGTAGGCCATGCCGCTTGCTTGCTGGGGTGGTGACCATCTCAGCTCGGCTCCCCCGGGCGCAGGAAAAAATGGCTGCACTTGCTTCTGTACTGACGGTCAACACTCGGCGGCGGCATGCTGGGAAGGAGCTGTGAGACCAGACTGGTGGTGGCTGGGTCTTGTAGCACCTCGAAAATCGAGCCATGAGTGGGCGGATGTCTGCAGTGGAAAGGGCGGCGCATTCTGGGAGAGAGGTGCCGCGACCGCCGGGGCGACGGAACTTTCCCTGCTACGTGTTGTTGGCTGGCCTCGTGGCAAGGTCAGCTCTGCGGCCGGGATACTGGTGCTTCTTCTCAGCCCGCTTCCCTCGGGTTGAGGAAAAACCGCCACGCGGACGAGGACTTCGTAGACAGATCCAGGAGGAACTTGCTGGGGACTTCCTCTGGCCGCGTCGACGGCGGAAGAGGCTTGACCCTTGGAGCCGTGCCGGACCTCCGACCAATCGTTAGGGGGCGGAGGCTCGGCGCGGCTCAAAACAGGATGAGCTCGGCGCTTGTCGCCAGCGCGCCTATCAGTGTCATCGGAAGGCGGAGGAGGACTGGCTTGCGAGTCTTGATCGAGGGCTTGGACGATATAACCCTTGTATTTTGAGTAAAAGATCTCTAGGGGTTTTCCGTCCGTCCTCGCTGAGATACGCACCGCAGTCTGACAGTGTATGAATCAGGTCTGTACTCAAATTGGCAGCCTTGCTGATCTTAAACCGTAATCCTTGATTCTGGTCCGCGAGACTGGCCAACTGCTGCTCCATGTCATATGCCTTGTTCTTAGTAACCGCCAGCTTGGGCAAAGACGAGAATTCCGACAGGTCGTCGATACTTGGCAGCCGCCGGCTGTTGGCCCGAAGATCTTCTGCCTCGAGTCTGTCGTTGGCCCGGCGGATTTCGGATCTCGCGACTGCTACTTTCTCCTGTGCCTGCACCACCTCCTGCTTGGTCTGGTCCAGGGCCTGGAGTATCTCTTTGTGACTCTCGATCAGTTCTGATTCCTTGGCTCGATGATCTTGGAGGCGGTCCTCGTACTCGATACCAATGCTCTCAAGGCGTCGGCCCTTGGCCTCAGCTGTATTGCGCTCCTTCTTAGCCTCGGCTATGTTCGCGTTAAGCTTGTTAATGACCACTTGATGGGACTCAACGGATCGCCTGAGCTCCTGGTACCGGATGTTGCCATCCTTGATCAGCTGCTCCATCTTCTCTGACTGCTGTAGGTGATCCTGGCGCTCGGCGATCAGCTGTGCGCGGGACTTTGAGGCCTGGAGGATCGCCTTGTCCTCGTTCTCTTGCGCGGGATCGACATATTTAGTGGTGGCAGCTAACTTCTGGTTATAGAAAACCACACTCCCGCTTAGGGTCCTGATCTGATCGTCTTTAAGGCTCACGATCTGCATATGATCCTTGTGATATCGGACATATTGAAGTAACCTCTCGCCGATCAGTGGCGCGGGGATCTCAACCCAGTCACCGATCATAGTGTCGGCTACCCTAAAAACATTGCCTGTGGTCGACTCCATAGTGTACTTCGAGCCTGTACGCTCCAGCATCTCCTGCAACTGGCTGAGCTGTCCACGGGACTGGCGGGCCGTGGACGGGGCGGGTCCCACCGACGGCACAGTGGAAGGTATGGTCTGGGCGAAAGCGCCGCCTCAACTGTTGCGGCTCTGAGGCTGTCCCGGGCCATTGCGCTCTGGGGCGAAGGTTACTGTCCCATCTAGGGCTTCTCCTTCTGTCTGGGCGCCATCCTCAATATTGATCCTTCTCCTGCTGCTACTCGGCCTCCCTCCGCTGGCTTATGCTTTCTCCGTATGGGATCCTGGCAAATTATGCTGCTCCGCATTGGCGCCGCTGCTTACCGAGGTGAAAGCGGCGCCGACTGAAGGCGGCTGGTCGTCCTCCCAGTCGACTGGCGCGTTGTCGGCGGGAGTTAGAGGGGAGTACGGCCCGACGACATCGAGGACGTCCTCGAAGTTGTCGGCACTGTGGGAAGAGTCTGGCCTTGGTACAGGAGGGGCATTGACGACCGCCACCGCTGGGGCCGGCTCGTCTGGCTCGTTATCGACGTCGACGACGTCTTCTTCGAAGTAGTCGTCTTCGTCGAAGTATTCGTTGACGTCATCGTCCTCGCAGTCGGAAGATTCCAACGGCGGAGGCTCGTCGTCGTCGCGGCCACCGTCTGCTTTGGAAAGCTGGACAGCGTCGGCTGCTGCTCTGCGCCCTGAGGACCTCTCGCATCCAGGGCGGCGGTTGCTGCTTCCTAGGCGGCCTCAGGCGCCGCTTCAGTCGAGGCGCCATTGGAGTCGGCAGCTTTAAAAGCGGCGCTAGCGGCGGCTTTCGCAATGGAGACGTTGTGGCGGGTGGATGAACGGCGTGTGGTAACCATAGTTGCTGTAGGTTTTCTGCTGAGGATGACGTTGTTTGTTTGAGAGTTTTGGTGCGGTGGAGTCGTTTTGAAGGCTGTGCTGGAGATTAGGGGAGGTTGGTAGCTGGCTTTCTTTGCGCTTAAATAAGATGGGAGAGGCGGTTCCCTCCGCTTCCTCAGAGATTTGATTAAGCTCCGAACCAGCTCTCTGAGGTAGGGGGCGGCACTTGCATCTTTTTTGGCTGAGAGCGATGTGAGCTGCTTTTTTTTGCCGCATCGCTGCTCTCGGGGCCTCATTTTCGGTGAAGTATCTTGGTCGAAAACCGCATGGCTTCTCGTAATTGAGTAATGGCGTAGAGAGAGGCCTGCTCTCCGTCATCTCATCAGGAAGTGTGATCGCCTGTGAGATGGTCGGGGCTCGAGGAGGATCACAATTTGTCGTTGGTTGTTGAGAGTAAGCCATGTTATGAGCTTTCTCAGGGTCTACGGGTTGCCGGCGTTAGCGCGTGTGGTTTGAATAAACTCCTAGCTGTATCAGAGCTCGGAGCGTAGTGGACGTTTTCTGCTCGCTATGTCCGTCCTCTTTTGTTTCCTCATGTTCTTGTGCCTTTTTCCTATCATGACTGCGACCTCCGCTTACCCTGACACCAGGTGGCGGGATCTCTAAGAGGTCTCAGGAGGTAGTGCCCTTGATGGACCCTGATATAGATGAGAAAGGGTCTTTTTCCTTACTGCTTCTGTCTTACTGCATCCTATCAGCTTGTAGTCTCTTAGGTGTACGACGCCAAGCGACTGCGTTCTGAGAGAAAACTGTGCTTCCTTTCTGGCACAATTTCCTCCATCGCCTCGGCCCCTCGATTCCAGCCCTAATCTCTTAGTAGCTCATATAGTGCTGGTCTTCGAGAACGTCCATCTTGGTGGCTAAGTGGATCGCACCCTTAGAGCTAAAGGTTTGAAATGATTCGCGAGCCTGAAAACCAGCGTCTTGCAGATACGATCAAAGATTTGGTCTATACTGTACTGTACTGTATTGTAATGAGTGGACCGCAGTGAGGCGTGGCTGCATTCAGAGACGCAACTGCGTCCAAAATATCGGACGTGTTATACTCGTCTGATTGTGCATCTCCAACTCAGCGGCGAAATCTCAGATGTGATCTCCCGAAATAATAATCGGGTGGCTCTGGTGCTAGTTCTGTCTCCTGCTCCGTGGTGAGTCGTACTGTGCACATGCTGTAAGTAGTCACGATTTCATCAACTTTTAGGCGGCCGTTACAGCAGTGTACAGTGCATACAGAAATACCGTCCAATTCGCTTGTTTCGCACCGGATCTCGTCCTGCTGCCGTTTACGCTGCTTCGATCTGCAGCGTCTCTCCCTGCCGTCTCCCGTCGGGACGCCAGCGGCATTTCTCGTAAGTCCAGTTTTTTTGTGCCGCTGTACGGCCTAATAAATGTTTGTAGGATGTGACCAACCAAAAAGTTGATCTTCATAGTCTTCTCCTAGTTTTCTGTCTTAAAATTTCTTCTGCTTCCTGCTTGTTGGCTTTCTCACACTCCAACCCTGACCCAACGTCTGGGGCCGATATGTTTTCGTCGTGGTGCGGCACAAACTACAATATTCGCCTGTGAGAGTCTTGGCCTATTAAAGACTGGACTCTACTCTCACTACTGTAGTTCTATGTCGTCTAAGTCCTGCGCTGTCCGCCAGGAAGTTTCCACATATCATGCTGGCTGCTCTGCCTTCCTCATGATTATAGTACTGACGGACTTTCTGGCTCAGATTGATTGAGATCAGAGGAGTGTGTAGCTATTCTCGGATGACCTAGGTCATCCGAGGATAGCAACACACTCCCCTGATCTCAAGCAATCCGAACCAGAAAGTCTCTAAGCTTAGAGTAGAGATATAAAATAAATTGGCAGCAAAGCTTCTACTGCCTATTTCATATTTCTGTCCAGATCCAATCTTTATTTAACTGCTTCTCCTACGCCTCTGCTATCCTTAGTACCTCGCTTCCAAATATACTTCCTCAGGCTCCATAGCCACTGGTAGTGGTTTCGGCTCTGCCCTGTTTTAAGTAATTATTTAGTTTATTAAATAATTAATAATTATTTCAACTCTGTATGTTGCCACCTAATGATTTTCTCTTAGTTGCTAAACTAAAAGAAATTAATTTCGGTGCATCTACCGCGTTGGAGAGGAATTAAAATATTGGGTGTGCTTATAGCTCCTTAGGAGATGCCGGTCTCCCTCCAGATGGTCCCTGGGCTTCGTGTATGCATTCTCGCACCAGAGATTGCTTCTGAAGGCCTACGTTTACAGCTTCTCCGCAATATGTTTTCACCCTCGGTTCATACCACTGCCCTCCTGAATCGTCATCACTTGCCTGAGAGGCAAGTGATCTCGATTTCAGTGCTGCCAAACGTCTCTATGCAATGGTGGTGTACTCAACGTCATGAGATACTTCATCTCATTTTATGTTCTCCCATAGATGTCCCTATAGCTTTGTCTAACTTGAATACTAGTCTATCTTTACTTATTTTCTCCGTATGCTATGTCTCTCTGGTGTACCTGAACGCTGGGCTTCAGGCTTCTGACCGCCGAGACCCAAGAATCGCTCCGACATGTCTGCAATTCTTAGCTGTTTCGGTAGACTTCCTAGCTTTATCATCTCCTTTCTTTTGTAGAGAGTTAGGCGTCAGTCGTTTCTATCTTCTATAACACGTACGGCTCTCCCACTGCTCGGCGCCTCATGTGAGATTGCTTGCTTGAAATATTTAAACGTTTCTCGAATTTGAGTTAACTCACAGTCTTATTTGGTAGTCTCAACCTCCCGTTTTTCTCCCGGGTTCTTTTATCTACCATCTTAGTCTAGTTTCTCGTAAAGATGTTTTAGCTCTTTTCCTTGATCTCTTGCTCTGGTTTCCCAAACTACAACTACGCTAGGATCTTTTACATCCAACCTATCGAGTCTACCTTGTCCTCTACTTCCCTTGCTGGGTCCTGCTTATTCTCCTTTTCTCGAGCTTGATCTTGTCTGCAACATTTTGACCCATCCTGTGTAATATTAATATTATGTCTTAATAGGTCGACGATAAGGCCCACCACGCCTATCTTAACCTGCAAATGGCCCGGCTAAATGAGTAAGTTAGTCTCATCTAGCCCGTCAGCTTCCTTAGCCTCGGCAACTCTAGACTAGTAATTCCGGGTTAACCTCCATGGCGATGAATTAAACTTAAATCGAACCCAGCTATCAATTAGTCGCCACCCCGTACGCGTCGAGTCCAATAGACTTTCACTGATGATAATTCACGTCACTAACCTGTGGACGATAGCAGCAGGATCAAACGTGTCGTTAAACTTGAAATCGAGGCCTTCCTCCACTTAATTTTAGTGACATGTTCCAAATTGTCTAACCACTATTGTCCTGATGTCAGTAAGAATCTATCGTTCATGGTATAGTGTCTCGGCAAAACGCTACTACAGAATTCTGTAGTAGCAAACCACCAATATATGTTTCTCAAAGTATTGAATATTGAAAGTGTCACTTTTCCGTTTTCAGGATTATTTGGGATCGTCAAAAGTTACTCAGGTTGAATCTTTTTTCGGGTTTCCCAAATAATCTTCGATTTCTACAAAATACCGTCACATACACTAAAAACTGTGGTACCTTATCTGCCCTAGAACTGTACTCGGCTTACTCTAGAATGAATCCAAGGCGGGCTCCCTACTCTATTTTTTAGGACTCACTCTAAGCCCGCCTTGCTTCCATTCCCGTACCCCCTAATATCACCGCTTGGAAATCTCCGACAAGTGTTTGCATTTTTGCGTGTTATAGTTTTTTCTGGGCTTCTCAGCAGGGTTCAGTTTGGATGGTAGTTGGACGGTTACCGATAGTGAGTGCCATCGTTTCACCTACCAAAATCCATCCACGGTATTTGGTAGGAGTTGAGAAGCTACCAACTAACTACCATTTGGAAACTTCGGTGCTACCACCCAAAAACCAACCAATTGAGTTTCGCCATTTCCGAAGTTATTTCGGAACTTTCGTCTGAAAACAGTAAAAGTAGCACGCAACATCGACGGTTAGGCCCTTAAAGTGCACTTTAAGGGCCTAACCGTCGATGTTGCGAGAAAACTTTTACGGGCCAGATTAGCACTGTCCTCCCCTCCGTCTCAGCCAATGAAAAGTCTCCATTTCTTTTCAGTTTTTCTATTTCTGCTCGCTCATACTGGTACAGTACTGTATTATACCAGCCAACACTCACTGCTGGAAACCGACCGTCGTTGCCAGTTCCAACTCAGTTGCCAGCAAGTGAGTATTTGCTCAACCAGTATAAGTTAGTATACAAGGATAGTAATATATTTTACTGCATTAGATTTATAAATCGTTATAACGTTGAGAAAGAGGGCACCTCTTCTAAGCGACCTGGCAAACAGAAAAAAAATGAGCCGAGTTGTTCCGGAAGTTGCACTGAATGTGCTCAGCGATTTTAAAAAATAACGCTCGGGCCGATTAGGAGCAATGAAGCTTTGAAAGCTAAACACCTTTTTTCCGGCTAGTCATGTTGTAGAGCACCAAAACCTAGTCGGTTAGGCTCGAACTGTAGCTGTGACTGCTGCGCGTCTAATGGATGTCTCCGCGGCTTCATCAAAGATTATTGCGAGGTGA
>JAULCF011347879.1:0-14082 GCA_032361265.1 Devaleraea mollis
CGCCCTCTGCACTAGGCCCTCCGCTAATAAAAAACCACCGAAGGGTCGAGCATATACCGCCCAAACGCTTTCCCATAAACCGCAATGCCACCTTCCCCTTCTGTTTCCAATCGAATTTTTAGTGGACTGCCATCCGTTTTAGCACTAGCTAACTGAGCTGCAGGAATAGGGACTTTTAACAAATAGCCATAAGAACCTGCTTCTCGTAATTTCTTATCTTTTAATTGATTGTGCCAAGAAAGGACGCCTCTGTGGTCGGCAGGGTCATCTTTTAAAGTCGTCGTATAAATTGTTTGACCATTTATTAACACCTTAATAGGGGAAGGAAATAGCGTTTCATCCGTCATTGGATAGGAATTAGGATTGCTACTAGGATAAACCCTAGAGCCTTTCATGAAATCCTGATTTTTATTGTATTCCTGTTGGTCTTTGACAAATAATTCTTTAGCAGAAACTTCGATTAAAAAATAGCTTTCTTTAGGAAGTCCTTGGGACAATTTTTTTGGAACATCAAAAGTATAGTCAAAAAAGCCTTTACCTGCCCCATTTACTTTTTTACCATCTAAAACGGCCCATTGTTTTTTACTCCAAACGCTTTTACTAAAGTCTTTTGCGGGAACACTTATAATAGTGGCATCGCCTATTTTTATACCATCCAAGACTTCAAAGTGCATAAAGTTTCGATGCAACACTTTACCGTTTTTGGTACTGATTTTTAATTTTAAAGTAGCCAATCCAGTTGTGGAAGGCATGGTAATAGGCAGCGGTGCTAATTTTTTTTGCATAAAAGGCTGATAATCAATTACCTTTTTTCCTGTACTGATTTTTTTGGTTTCGCCTAGTATATTAGTGTGTGAGAATTCATAATTTAGAAGGACTTGGTCGCCATGCATCCAATTGGTCATAGAGGATAAAAATAAAGGGACTGTTATGCTTCTTCCAGCTTTAACTGTTTGACAAATTTCATTACCGGTAGAGAGGTAAACAGGGGAGTGTAAATCATTTAAGCTCATGCCTTCCATGATGTCTCCTAAGCCTGTTTTTTTCTCGGTTCGGTCAAAACGCCAATAGCCATTCCATTCATTAATGACATCGTGATGTTCGGTATATAACCAACCACCAACCTTCGGATATTGTCGAAAAGTATTAATCATCCGATGGTAGTCCCAGCTCCAATCGACATCGCCTGTACTCCCATCATAGCCCCAAACATTCCCACATTCAGAGTTGATATTCGGTTGGTTGTCTTGTTGGAAACCAGCTTCGAAATCAAAGCTGCTGCCAGGGTACGTATTATCCGTTAAGTTTTTTAAATAATCATCCCATTCCCAACCTGGTAGATAAACATGCCAAGAGTTAATATCGGTTTCGGTATGACCTCTACCGCAACAAATCGAGTTGTCTTCCACTAAACGAGTAGGGTCTAATGATTTGGCTAGATAATACATAGAAGCTACCCATTGTTGGGTAGAAGGAAGATACGCATATTTAGGTTTCCCATTGGCTTCTTTTTCTTTCGTTTTACTGTATAAGCCCCACGTTTCATTAAAGACGACCCAAGAAAAAATAGACGGATGATTATAATCTCGCTTAATCATCTCCTTTAAAGTATAAGTCGATTCTTCTCGCATTTTTTCATCAGGTTCCCCCCAGCTATTAGGTAAATCTTCCATGACTAATAGGCCTAATTTATCTGCCCAATATAATTTACGAGGGACTTCCACCTTAATATGCGTACGAATGCCATTTAAACCAATAGATTTACTACGTTCTATTTCTTCTTTAATGAATTGGTCGCTTGGAAAAGTATAAAAGCCTTCGGGATGATAAGATTGGTCTAAGGCTAATTGTAGGTAGATTGGTTCATTATTAAGGGCGATATAAGGGATTTTGGTATTAGGTAAGTTAACGACAGATATTTTCCGCATGCCAAAATAGCTATGTATTTCATCATCTGCTATTTTGAATCGAACTTCATGTAAGAAAGGGTCTTTTAAAGTCCAAAGCCGAGGTCTCTCAATATCAATTTCAAAACTAAATGTAGTTTTATTTTTGGGAAAAATTATCTGGTAATCCATAGGATAACTATTCGCTTTGATAGCTAATTGAATCGGCAAATCTACAGGAGATGGGTCGGCTAGATAAGCGGTTATTTTAACTAATTGATTATCTATGTCAGGGGTAAAATGAAGGGCTTCTAAATAATTTTTACCCCTAGCTTCCAAATAAATAGTTTGCCAGATTCCTCTAGCATTTCCATAACCTTGTTTCCCATAAAGCGTGAAATCTCGTCGAGTATCATCCACTCGGATGACTAAATTTTGGGCTTGGTCATACTGGATAAAATCGGTCAAGTCAAAAGAAAAAGGGATGTAACCGCCTTGATGTTTACCAATCAATTGCCCATCTAGCCAGACCGTTGTTTCCCAATCAGCAGCGCCAATTGTCAAGAAAGTACGTTTATTTTTCCAAGCTTCTTTTACGGTGATAGTTCGATGATACCAAGCAATATCTGCATCATCAGCAACACCTGATAAAGCCGACCCCCAAGGAAAGGGAACAATGATTTTTTTATTAAAATTCGTTGAATCACTAGACCAATTTTCTTGGATACCAATATTCAATGAATCGAAAGCAAAATCCCATGTGCCATTTAAATTTTCCCATTCTTTTCGTTCAAAATCTGGTCTTGGATGTTCTGCTAATGGAATTTCTTGAGCGATTAAACTCGTTAGGAATAAGCAGAAAAAGATAAATAGGATGTTTTTTTTTTGATTCATTAACTGAAAGTTTGAATCAAAAATAATTCTTTACCGCAATCTATCCATACTTTTCACTAGATTTTCATCCTTATTGATAAATCTAATGGCGAAGGCAGCAAAAATAATAGACAATACAGGCAAACCTAGTCCTAATTCTTCTTTAGGAACTGCCGCACCCATGGCATTGCTATCTTGCATAAATAAGACGGCAGCGAAAATAATACCGATGATATTTGCAATAATGGCAACTCTACTTAATTTTAGTTGTAGCGGGCGGTTATTAAACAAGAAAATGCTAATAAAAGCAATTGCACCAGCCGCACAAAATAGACTTAATAAACCTACATGGTCTTGGATGGTAAATGCACCGTCATTAAAAAGGGTAGAGGCGGCAATTGTTTCAGAAGAACCAAATGGTAACTTAAATAAAGCAAAAACAGCAACAGCCGCTAATAATAAAAGGATAGATTGAATTCGTTGTATCATAACTTTATAATTTTATACATTTTTTAGTAAAATAGCTTAACGGAATAAATGAAGAATAGTTATTCGGGAGGTAATTAAAAATTACTGCTAAAAATTACTATTTTCGCCACAAATATAAAGTTTTTTAGCAAAGGGCATTAGGCGTAGGACAAAGGAGATGCCTTACTAGATTTTGAGATATTTTTTGATAATCCTTAAAAAAAATATCAATAACACGTAACACAAGGCTTCTAAGTTGTTCGATATTTTGAGATGCACTCAGGGGCAATTAGATTAGATGAATCTGTCGAATTTTTCAGTTATTTATTGTTTTATTTTTCGCCGCCCTATGTGCTAAGCCCTTTGGTGAATACGTGCGTTTTCTTAATTGTTAATAATTAACAGAAGTACTTAGTATATGTTAAATAACCTCAGTTTTTGGGAAAAATCTACCTATTTAGACGGAATTGATTTTGCGGTAGTTGGTAGTGGAATTGTTGGCTTAACCGCCGCAATTAGCTTTAAGGAAGCGCATCCCAAAGCAAAAGTAGTGGTGCTAGAAAGAGGGGTGTTTCCATCAGGGGCAAGTACTAAAAATGCAGGATTTGCCTGGTTTGGTAGTGTTTCTGAATTATTGGATGATTTAGAATTAATGGGAGAAGCCGCAGTATTAGGGCTTGTAGCACAACGATGGCGAGGCTTACAACGATTAAGAGAAAGATGTGGCGACGAAAATATTGATTATCAAGCACATGGAGGGTATGAGTTGTTCCTTGATGGAAGTGGCGTCTATAGAGAATGTGCAGAGCAAATTCCTTTCTTAAATGAAAAATTAGCGCCAATTATCGGAGGAAATACTATTTTTGAGACCGTAAAAGAAGGCAATAAATTTGGTTTTGGAAAAGTACGAAACATTATCTTTAATCGTTTTGAGGGGCAAATAAATCCTGCTAAAATGATGGGGCGACTTCGTTACTTAGCCAATGAATTAGGTATTCAAATTTTAACGGGCGTAACGATTACAGACCTAATTGAATCTAGGGCAACCGTGGAATTAAAAGTGGTAAACGGAGCGATTATAAAGGCGGCTAAAGTGCTAGTTGCTACCAATGGCTTTACGGGTAAATTATTACCCGATATCGAGTTGCAGCCTGCTCGTAACCAAGTTTTAATAACCGAACCTATTCCAAATTTAAAGCTAAAAGGTACGTTCCATTTTGAACAAGGGTATTATTATTTTAGAAATTTTGAAAACCGAATACTCTTAGGTGGTGCTAGAAATAAGGCGAAAGAAGCAGAAACGACCAATGAATTTGGGTTGACACCGCTTATTCAAAATACATTAATGGATTTCTTACAATCAGTTATCCTACCGAATCAATCTTTTGAAATTGCGCATCGTTGGAGTGGTATTTTAGGCGTTGGACAACAAAAAGCACCGATTGTACAAAAACATAGTCCACATATTGGCGTGGCAGTCCGCTTGGGAGGAATGGGCGTTGCAAGAGGTAGTTTAATAGGAGAAGAAGGTGCCAAATTATTTATATAAAAAATTTTAAACATTATGAAAAAATCATTGCTGTTATTCACTTTATTGCTTTTGCTATCTAGTTCAATGACTTGGGCATTGCCAACAACCAAACCGATTCTTGAAAAAACAGAAGCAGTTTCTGCTAAGGCGCAAAAAAAAGCACAAAAACAAGAAGCAAAATGGGCGAAGAAAAAAGGGAAATTAGAAAAGAAATTTCAAAAATTAGAAAAGAAATTGGCGAAAAAAGGAATTGACACCACTCAAGCTAGAAATGGCTTATGGGACGACGATACTTTTAAATTAGGGGCATTAATAGGACTAGGAGGCTTATTGCTAACCATATTGGGTGTGCTACCCATTTTAGGAGGTATCTTTTCTTTAATAGGTGGTTTGATGATGATCGTTGGGGTAGGGTTGATGATTTGGGTGCTGATAGAATCTTACTAAGAGTTAATATACTTTCATAAGTTAGGCGATAAAAATGACTCAATTTATGTTCGCCCAGTTACGAAGGAATAAAAAATAAGCCTTGTAATAAATAAATAGTACAAGGCTTATTTTCTCAATTTGATCGTCTGGTAATTTAACCGCCAGTTTCTTGCTTTAATTGCTTCATCTGAGCAGTCCAAAGTTGAGAAGTGTCTTTGACTTCGTCTTCGTCACAATAATCCGTTATTTCCATAATACTAGTACCTGTGATGGCGGATTTGGACATTCTAAATTCTAAGTATTCGTCCTCATTTTCAGCGTCTTCCCACTTAAAGCGAAGTCTTTCATCTTCGATGTCTTCTATCAAAGTAGCAACTTCTTCAGAACCTTCCCATGAGAAGGTATAAACACCATCTGCTGTTATATCTATTTCATCGCAAAACCACCGAATTAGGGTAGCTGGAGTCGTTAGAAAACGATATAATATAGTTGGCGAAGCACGAAAAATAAATTCTAGATTTATTTGTACTCTTTTCATGATTGGAAAAGATTTAATTATGATAAAAAATGTTTCTACACAGATTGGGTAGCGTTACCTTTTATCAATGCTGTAAAAAAAAATGAGATTATTGATTTTGTATTTTCTTTTGAAGAATGTTTTATTTTTTACTCATTCTCAAAAGCGTATGTTTATGGATATATTATATATCGTTTAGTGTTGGTGATTTAGCGGCTTTTTATTTAGGAGAGTGTACTACTTCTATATCAATTTTCTTCCCTTTGGCGCAATAAAAACTAAAAAAACCATATTTCCAAATATATAAGAAAAAAATGTTAAAAAAGGAGTTGTTCTAGAAAAGGAACAAGGGAAAAACGGTTTAAAATTGACAAAAAAGTTAAAAATAAATTAAAATGCTTTCAGAACTCTAAGTCCTGAAAGCATTTTGACTGATTTTTAGTCTACAGAGACTTTACTACCAACGGCAGGTTAGTGCTCTTTTCTCAAAATTGATGTGGCTTGAATTTTAATCTCTAAAATCGACTAAAGCAATATCAAAAATTAGCATAGTATTTCCAGGTATAGTACCACTTCCTGTTTGACCATAAGCTAATTCAGATGGAATTAGGAATGTACCTATGCCTTCTCTTTTCAGAAGCGGAACTATTTCTTGCCACCCCCTAATGACAGAATTTAGTTCAAAAGTGGCAACAGGATTAGATTCGTCGAACGTAGTACCATCGGCAAAGTAACCTTTATAATTTACAGTTACCGTTGAGGAAGCAGTTGGGCTATCACCTGTACCAGCTGCGGAAATAATATAAAAAATTCCAGATAAGGTGGAGTCGGCAACTAGATTATTTTCCGCTAAATAATTTCTAATTTTATTTTTTTCAAACTTCTTTTGGTCAACTATTTCAACATCAAAAGCTATAACCGTATTTGGTTGAATAGGACCACTTCCTACTTGTCCAAAAGCTAATTCAGATGGTAAAAAAAAGGTGCCTTTTCCGCCAACGTTAAATAATTGGACGCCTTCCTGAAAACCAGCAATGACATCGCGAAGACTCAACGTAATTGGACTACAAGCATCACTTTCGTCAAATACGGTTCCATCTAAAAAGTAGCCTTTTATCAAAACATTTACAGGAAAACTGCCATCAATAAAATCACCACTTCCTTTTTCTTCTATGATGTAATGCAAACCAGAAGGTGATTCTGCTGCTGTTAAGTTATTTGTTGTTAAATAATCCTTGATTAAGGCTTTATCTGTAGCTAATTGTTCTACAGGGTCTACTAGTGGAATGACGGGGTCCTCATCATTGCCACAATTACTAAAAAAAATCCCTAGAAATAGGATGGGTAATATATATTTCATCTTTTGAGTCTATCTATTAAAAAATCAAAAAGTAACTTCCTCGTTTTGTTGACAGACCTCCAAGCATTTTTAAACCCTTGGAGCGTCTAAAATCGCCTGCATGACGGTAGTCGGACAGGAAAGGAATGTATGCGCTCGGCGTTACTAATTATAAAAAATTGATTAATTCTATATCAAAAATAAGGACTTGATTAGGGTCAATAATGCCTCCAGTGCCAAATTCTCCGTATCCTAAACTAGAAGGTAAAAATAATCGACCTTTTCCACCTTTTTTAAAAAGTGGAATACCAACAATCCAACCAGCAATTGTGTTTTGTAGCGGAGTTTGAAAGGCATCTGACTCATCAAATACAGTGCCATCAGGCAAATAACCTTTATATTTAACGATTACAGTAGCAGAAGCAGTTGGGTTAGCACCTGTACCCGGTTCTTCAATGATGTAATGGATACCTAATTGGCCCGTTTCTGCGGTTAAATTATTGGCTGCTAAGTAATCTTCAATAATTCCGATATCGACATCTAACTGATCATTATAGCTAAGAAATTCGACATCATCACCACAATTCATAAATAGTATTCCAAAGAATAAGATAGGTAGTAAATTTTTCATGTTTATAGGTTTTTGATTTTAAACAAGTTCTTTAAATAATAATATTGAAAAAATAATTTGAACAACTAATATATTGATTTGCAGTAAGCGTGGTAAATCAAATATAACTTGCTGAACTTATTTTCTATCCATTACTAAGTGCTAAAAAAAGGCGAAAGTAATAACTTTTTAAATCAACGACTAATTTGCTAGATTAGCTGCGCGATAAATTAAGGAAAAAGACTTAATTACTTGTTTTTATAAGCTTTATAGGTAAGCTATATCTAGCATTTGCTTCCAATTGGGCAAAATAAACACCTGGTGCCCAATCAACGCCTAAATGGACAAATCCTTTCTTTTGGGTAATTACTTGCGAACCAATTTGTTCGCCTAAAAGATTGGTGATAATCACATTCGTAGCCTGCTTTAAATCGGTTAATTCATATTGAAGCGTAACGAGCTCTGTGAACGGATTTGGATAAGCGGCTAATGAGGTTACGCTAGTTAGTAATGGCAAACTCGTCGTTAGAGCCGAATCGACTAAGGAGACATTCAAAATGGTTAGTTCTCCATTTTGTAGTTCCGCAGCAACCGTTTTTGGTTGATACCCCAACTTAGAAAAATTGACCTCAAAAGCCCCCGAACTAACTTGTCCTGTTTTATAAGCGCCATTAATAGTACTCAAATCGGCATTAGCATCTGAAGAAAGAATCGTTACTTGTACGCCTGCTAAAGGTAATCCACTAAGAGAATCTACAATGGCACCTTCTAAATAACAAGCACGAGTATAAGTTGGCTTTAAGACAAACAAACCATTACTAATATCTGACCCTATTACCGTACCTGAGTCAAAAAATGGAAAAGCACCCCATACTCCATTAAAACTTCCATTTGCGCCAAAAAATGTGTCATAATTTCCAACTTCTATTAAATTATCAGGCTTATTCGCATCTGTAATAATAACACCTTCTGTATAATAGGAGGTAATTAAAAAGCCATCTTTGACATGGACATTATGCGGAATCAACCCTTCACCGATTGAACCGATTGGTCGAAATTCATCTAAAAACTTAATATTATTCCTATCCGAAATATCATAAGCGCCAATAGACGCATTTTTGCTTTCATCTGTAGTAAAAATGACCTTACTATCATCTGATAACCAAGCATTATGCGTAAATTGAAAAGGAGTTGTTTGACTACTTACCGTAAAGACACTATCCTTATTGGTCATATCTTGGATAGCAAAAGCGCCATTAAAAATATCAGAACTGTAAATAAAATTAGCTCTTGTATAGACATCATGTGCATAAATTGGCGCTGCAGCACTTACAAAAATTGGATTCCCCGGATCAGTAAATAAATCAAGAATGATAATCCCGCCATTATTAATATTACAACCTGCTAGAAAGCCATAGCCTGTTGCTTCATCAATGTAAATATTATGACAAGTACTCAGTAAGCCTAACGCTGGCAGAACGGGCGTCCAAAAATAGCTATCTGTAGAATCTGGGGCATTAGGTAGATTTTTTAGATTAATAATTTGGAGTCCTCCTGAGGATTCATTAATAAAATAGGCAAACTGACCATAAGTTTTGGCATCTCGCCAAGTAGAACGAGGTGCTTCAATGATAGCCACTCTTTCTGGAGCAGCAGGATTGCTAATATTTTCAATAGCGATACCTCCACGCAAACAAACCAAAGCATACTCCCTTTCTAAACTATCTGTATAGCCCCATATATCGCTTAATTCATCGTCGTAGGTAACATTAGCTTGCAATTCTAGGTTCACTTGTCCAAAAACAAAGCCATGTAGCAATATAAAAAATGCTATTAAAGTTAAATTTTTCATTATCAATTTATTAAAAAGGAAAGTAAAAAATAGTGTTTAGATTTCTAAAATGTAATCATTGAAAATGAATATTTTACATGTTCATCGTTCATCTTTTCCTAAAAAAATTAGCGTAAATTATCGTTTATTTTGGAGCTGTTAGGGGAAAATACAAAAGTATTACTTTTTTATAAGGGGAATAATTTACTTGAATATAGTTACTGTAAGAATGAAGACAGAAAATAAGTTAAGCAAATTCAAAATAGCAAATTACCGACATTAAATGCAACGCTTAAAATTAGAAAACGGTTATTTATCGAAATAAATAACCGTTTTCTGATATCATTATTAGCAAAAATAATGCCTATATCAATAGTGACGAGGTAGAAATAAAGTGTGCCAGAGTACGCAGTTATTTTTTCTTCTAAGGATTTTTTAAAAACCGCATATAGCCTTTGCTACATAAGGCTTTTTTAAGGATTCTTAGAAGTAAATAAGAACAAGTAATATGGCTCAATTTATTCCTGCGTCGTCACATATTGTTTCCAAAGGATGGAAAATGAACTATAAATGATGAATTATTTAAAAGAGGTTGAGAACAACCTACTAGGTGAAAAGTAATTTCTTTTCAAAGTTGACAATTCATCATTCCTCATTTATAGTTCATCGTTCAAAAATCACCCAAACAAACTTTGTAATTTCATTGCAACGCCCATATCTCCATCCACCTTAATTTTTCCACTCATAAAAGCAGACATTGGGTTTAAATTACCACTAATTAGGGCTTGAAAATCATCAAGGGATACATTAACCGTACAATCGGCCGCTTCGTTATTGACAGAAACGACATTAGAGTCGCCCGTTCCATCAATGAATAATTGTTGCCCATCCATATCGAATTTTAAGGTTTTTCCCAATGGTTTAGCCTTAGCTGCTTGTTGCTGAATACCTGCTACTAAAGTGTCGATGGATGCTGCTTGACCTGCTTCCTTCTTGACTGCTTTTACAGGACTAGATTTAGTACTCTTACTACTACCAACTGCCACTTTCTTATCCGTTCGTGGTGCCGCTTTATAGCCAACATCTTCGATAATCATTTTGGAAATAATTTCTCGCATAATCTCCGAAGAACCACCACCAATAGTGCCGACGCGCACATCTCTATACATTCGGGCTAATGGATATTCTTCCATAAAGCCATAGCCACCAAAAAATTGGAGACATTGAGTGGCTACTTTTTCCGCTAGCTCAGAAACTAATAATTTTGCCATAGAACATAACTTTACATCATAGATGCCATCTTGGTACATTTTGGCACAAGTATAAGTAAAGGCTTTAGCGGCTTCAATTTCTGAAGCCATTTGGGCTATTTTATGCCGTAAAACTTGAAATTTATTGATTGGTTTACCAAATGCCTGTCGTTCAGACATATATTGAAGCGACTTTTCAATAGCTACTTCCATAGCCGTAATTCCCGCTGGAAGTCCACAAATTCGCTCTAATTGCAACCCATTCATCAAATAATAGAAACCTCTACCTTCTTCCCCAACTAAATTTTCAACAGGGACTTTGACATTATCAAAGCTTATTTCAGCAGTATCGGAGGAATGCCAACCTAATTTTTTTAATTTTCGAGTAGAAACGCCTTCCATTGATTGCTCAATGACTAACAAACTGACGCCACTAGCTCCTCTACTGGGGTCTGTTTTAACGACGGTCACCACAAAATCGCCATAAACACCATTCGTAATAAAAGTTTTAGCGCCATTTACGATATAATGGTCTCCTTCTCGAATAGCTTTTGTTTGAATATTTTGCACATCAGAACCCGCACCTGGTTCTGTAATGCCGATAGAAGAAATTATCTCTCCTGCAATAATGCCCGGTAAATATTTTTTCTTCAAATAATCTGACCCATACTTTAAAATATAAGGCCCAGACATATATTGCACGACTTGTTGCGTAATCGCGAATCCACCTGAATTACAGCGACCTAATTCTTCGTTAAATACCACATCATAGAAGAAATCTAAACCCAGTCCACCATATTCTTCAGGATAGGCTAGCCCTAAAAAGCCCATATCGCCCATCTTTTGCCAGATATCTCTAGGTGTCCGACGGTCTTCTTCCCATTGGTCAATATGAGGAATGGCTTCTTTTTCCAAAAATGTTCTTAAAGATTGACGGAATAACTCATGTTCTTCTGTAAAGTAGTAACTATTCATATAATTATTTTTTGGCTAAATTTACCGAATTATTATAATTTTATAGCGAAATTTCGCTAGATTTGCTGCTCCTATCAAGTTTATGACTTTACACTGATAAAAAGAGTCGATTTATTTTTTTTAAACTACCAAATTTTAACCTACTCAAAATCCATTCTCTCTCTTCTACACACGAATTCCCTAAACTGGTTCTCTAACAAAAAGAAAGGGGCGCTATATTTAGTACGAAAATACTAATTTAAGTCTAAAATTTAAACTTAAAATCTAAAAACTTGTTTTATTTAGGAGAGATATAATTTTTTTAACGACTAAAAATACCTAACTTCGTGTTTTGGGAATGTAATTTTCAATATAATATTTTATTAATTGCATTTAGTCAATTTTATATTTTGTTCTAAATAGCACTGTTTCTGTTTTTGAATATGAGAAAAGAGACCGAATAATTGCTATTTATAATTATTTTTTAATATAAGAACCTATGACAAATACGCTTGAAAGCTTTGAAGATATGACAAAACCTTCTCTTTTTTGGTTAACTACGGAGATAGGCCGAGCGGCTACTGAATACAGTTTTTCCATTCCTTTTCGCGCCTTTTTTAATAAATCGGTAGTTGGAGACGGTCATCCAGTTTTAGCATTACCTGGATTTATGGCATCGGATACGTCAACTACCGCACTTAGAAAATTCATTGAAAAAAGTGGCTATCAGGCTTATGCTTGGGAATTAGGCCGCAATAGAGGGGAAGTAGAAATATTAGATTTATTATTTCTAAAGCTAGAAGAAATTTATGAAGAAACTGGTCAAAAAGTCAGCATTATAGGCTGGAGTCTAGGCGGGGTATTTGCAAGGCAATTAGCCAAAGGTAAACCACACTTAGTGCGTCAAGTGATTACCTTAGGGTCTCCATTTAGAGACATTGCAGCACCCAATAATGCTTCTTGGATTTATAATTTAATTTCTGGTGGCAAAAGAGTGGTAGATTTAGACCCTGATTTATTAAATGATCTCCCAAAACCAGCCCCTGTACCAACGACGGCTATTTATTCCAAGGAAGATGGAGTGGTGCCGTGGGAAGTTTGTATAGAAGCAAAAGAGACGGCTATTCATCAAAATATCCAAGTAAGAGGCAGCCATATTGGTTTAGGTTTTAATGCGGCGGTCCTAAAAATAATAGCAGATAGATTACAATTGAAAGCAGATAATTGGGCGCCTTTTAAGCCTAATAATTTTGTGGAGGATTTTTTGCTTTATCCTTCTTTGTAGATTTCTAATAAGCAAACACAAAAAAGGCTCAATCATTAATGAAAATGATTGAGCCTATTTAAGAATGGGATAAGTTAATAACTCTATTACTAGTTAGTTTTGGTTCGGTTATTGATCTTTATTTTTAATATTTTATTGTTCTAATTAGAACTCCAACCTACCAATATTCCTCCCATCTTAGAGAGAATTCCAAATTGCAAAAGTTACTCCCAATATTTTACTAGATCTCTAGTTTCCATCTAGCCTTGTAATAGACTTTTAACAATTAAGGAATAGCCAACAATTATTACCTACGTCACTCAACACAACCATGAGATTACTTTTCCTAATAATAAGTCACCTCCTACTTACTGTGCCCCTCTTTTCAAATATCTATCCAGTTTCCTTAGATCAACGAGTAGATAATGCCCAACAAATCATGATTGCCAAGGCGATCAATAAAACATCTTACTGGGACTTGGGCGTAGAAAATATTTATACGTCCTATACAATGGAGGTAATGGGCTATGCTAAAAACCCTACCAACTTATATTACTTTGATTTAATTGTTCCTGGTGGAACTGTAGGAGATGACGTGCAAATTAATTACCCTTTTATTCAATTACAAATAGGACAGGAATATATGATAACGGTAGAGGATGTTTCACTCTATCAGTTGGGAAGAGAACATCGAGCTAGATCTAATAATCCCAAATTCCAACCGTACTCTTTTATACAAGGCGTTTTACCGATGCAGAATGGGTACTACAAGGATTATTTTGGGAATACCGCCATGCACGAATCAGATTTATTGATTTACTTATTTTTTCGATTTTTTCAACGGGCTAGAAAACCAGATGGTACCGTTTTTAACGCACGTACAGTATTTAATAAAGGAAATGGGGATTTAGATAACGATGGTGTGATGGATATATATGATGAAAATCCAAGTGATGCTAATAGCGATAGTGATGGCGATGGTATTACAGATTTTGAGGAGCAGAACCCTACTCCTGTAACAGATGCGAATGGAGTTACTAGCGCTGGTTATCCTTCTAATCCATTAGACGCCTGCGACCCCGTTCCAACTGGAGGATGTATTGGACTTGATTTCGACCAAGATGGGAAGT
>JAULCF011348990.1:0-14073 GCA_032361265.1 Devaleraea mollis
AAGAGCCTGAGAACCACCCGTTAGCAACGTGATTGAAATCTCGATACGTACAGTACCAAATACCAGAAGAACCCTAAATCGCTTCTGCGTATCCCTGGAAGAAATCATACAGTACTAAGTGTCTGGAGAACCCTAATCTGCTGCGTACACTTGGAGAGAGAAAAGAGGACAAGTCACGTGGCGTATGACAAGCAGCTGTATACATCTTTTTTGCCGGAGAGCCACCCCTTTGGTTTCTGGGTACACGCGGAAAAATGTCCCGAAATAAAGGAAAATGAGGAGAGTCGCTTTACAGCAAGCAACGGTACAGATATCCCATTTTTCTAAGAGCCATCCACTTGCATCCAGATTGGAATCACATATCATACTGTACCAAGGGTGGCTTTATAGAAATTACCGATAGTCTTCAAGGAAAAGAAAGCAGTCTTCACCCGTGATTCGTGATCACTTATCATACTAAGTGAGTACAAACTCATCTAAGCGACTCCACTCCAAGGGTGCACTGCCAGTGCCAGTGGGAGGATTATAAGTGGGATTGTCCAGATAGGACGGAAGGAAGCCTCAAAGAGGGGTGCCTCCAGAGTGACAAAGATATATTCAAGGCGACCCTGTAAGTATCATAGAAAGACTAGACGGCACAGTTAGGATTATTAGTAGCCTAGCGCTCTATAGTATGTATAACCGAACCAGCCAGCTTATCTGTCTGAGTGAAGCAGCGATAAAAGAGTTTTCGTTCATCTTGTTTAGTTTTGAGTTAGACCTCGCGATGAGAGTTAGCTCGGAGCTATTAGCCTAGAGATGTTGAGGCGAAGACAGCTGATACTATCCGATAGTACTAATGATTAGTAATTAAGTTAATCTTAATCGTCTAGTAGACGATTAAGACTAACTTAATTAGTCTGATGGGCCAGTAGCAGGGTGGGATAGGCGCGGTGGGCCCTATCTTTGACTTTATAAGCTTCGGCTTTACATATCTACGACACACATGTCAAAAAACGTTATGTGCCTTTGAAGTTTTTTTCCCAACAACTTCCCGTTGTACTGTCGCCTTATGTGCAGCTTCACGAAAGCGAAAGCCTACATTGAGGCTCTTGGAAGGACGCAGCGGGTGACGGAACGCCTTCGCGGCCCATGAATATTTCCGAGGCACACTGCGTTGTGATTGGAGAACGTTAGAAAATTATTTGCTGGCCAATATTTCAAAACATTCCCATAATGCTGGAAGCGGCTTACAGTGGAATATCTCAGTCTGTACTTCACGTAAAGATGCTTTCTTTGCGCCAATCAAAAGCTCTCGGTCCAGGCTCGAAGTTTCAATTGGTCTCAGCGATTTTATGGTTGCCAGGAAAAGTTCGATTTCTATCAGTACCCGCCACAAATTTTACCATCTTCGACTTCGATTCTTAGTTAATCATATGGACTTAATATATATAATAAAAAGTCGTGGAAGCCGCCAATCGACATCTTCACTAAAAATGTTCATATAACTATAATTCAGATTGCGTGCATAGTTTAAAAAAACGACTTCAAACCTGAAAACATCACAAATACTTCCCCAGACTTTTCGCAAGGTGCTTCAACACCTTATCGTCTTCGGCCTCACTTTAAGCGGGACTACCCTGTCACATACTTTAAAATACAAGTAGCCAGGCCTAGCTGTGGTCAAGGCAACGCTTCGGGACACTTTTTACTAAGTATGTAAACAAATACCGAAGGGGGCGGTTCTCGCTGCCTTACTTTTCCGTCTCCTCAAGTAGCAGCAGTGTTTGGCGAGCACTTCAAACGCTTGTTACAGTGCGTCTTTTCTACTATTTAATGCTCAAACCACGCAGAATACTGGGAAAGAATACTGTCCTCCAGCAGAGAGCAAATTGATTCTTTTTTTATTCCTTCCCGCTCTAAGCGCGCGGGTGTATCCTGCTTCAGGCTACGATAAAAACAACCTGGGTTCTCACGATTAGGGCATTAGTGCCGCATTCGCTAACACTGTAACCAAAAAGTATGAGATACTTTTGCGAATCGACCAATGAGGCTGCACGAATGTACATTATTTGGCGCGTGGAACTCTAACAAGAAGCAAAAATCGACGCCGCGGGCTTGAGACAAACCCCTGTCAAATTATGTCAAATGCCTTCTAGTGTAACAATGCTGCGCTAAATTTACTTGTGATCAAGTTGAAGTCAATACCTTTTTGAAAATTAGCCTTTACTGGTCACAGAAGGAGAGTGTGCAGTGTTTTCAATTGAATTTGCTCAATTTTCTTTCTACCATCTATACTTCTACTTTAAAAAAGTACTTTTAAATAATACTTGAAATTACGTACTTTCAAGTAAGTATTAATGGTAAAAAGGAAATGGGCAAATTCAATTGAAAGCTCTGGGTGAATCACAAGCACCAAAAAAAGCCGACCAGATGCGGTTCAGAAAAAACTGAAAAAAAACCAACATCGCCGTTTTTATGCCCTTCAGAGGGGCGCCTGTTCAGATGTTTTAGTCTGGCAGTTGAGTTTTCGCTTGAATATCTGAACTCCAGGAACTTTCCTTCAGAAACCGAACATATCAGAAACCGAAAACCCATTCACTTTACTATATAAACAACAACTTGTCTCTGACACCTAGCGTGAGATTTGATACCTCAGTTTTTCCCTCCGAATCGTCGATAATGTTTTTCAAAGACAGAGCTCATTATAGTAAGTGCTCACATTAACAGTCTTGCATCATGAAATATGAATAGAACATTCATCAATGCAGTGCATTTGATGCTTGATGTGGTGCTAAGATAACATTTTATTCGTCTTTGTGATAATCTTTTTACCCTTTCCTACTGTCTGAGTTCACGCAGGATATCCCCCAACTGTCTTTCTGTGACCAAGAATGCCATCATGTCACAATGATCCCTTTATGATTCAAAGTATCGGTACACTTTACAGTATGTACCTTTACGTTTACATCAGTCAACTTGGTATCAACACTAGATATAAGGCCGCTACAGACGCCTTCCCTCTAATGCAAAAACTATCTGTTTACCTGTTCAATAGGTTATGAACTCTTTTCAGCCTTCGCGGAAATAAGCAAGTAAACAGTGTTAAAGGTGATGTCCAAGGATCAGTCTAAAAAAACTGACAACAAGGCGCCTAAGGAAAGCGAATCCAATTTCATATCCCCAAGGGATATATTGATCAAAACGGCAGATGGAAACCACTCCGTTCCGCTTCAAGCAGTAATCGAAAGCGCTGAAATCAAAGCTACTGCAAATGCGGAGGCTAGAAACAAAACTATTGTATGGGCTGATAAAGTCGATAGCGATACTATTGTTGCTTTGAAAGAAACAATGAAAAACTAGGAATCTTGGAACTCCAACTTTAGGTATGAACTGGTCAAAAATGATTGCTTGGACGTCGTGAAATATGCACACGACGACAGTAATATAGCATGTATAAATGCAAACAAAACTGTGGCTATGTTTTTGAAGAAAAGTGACGAACCCAGTCTACTGCAAATGATTGAAGGACAGACAGCATATGCAACGTATAAGGATCTTGTTATAATGGCTCCAAACAAAATTTCGATTGTGCGTGCGATATTGACAGAAGTACTACTGGTAAGCACGCATGGAATGCAGGCGTATGTTTTGACTCAGAAAGACATACAAAGCAGATTGATGAAAGCCGACCCGCAAGCATCTGAAGATGCATCGACTCATAAAGCACATATGGACAGGCTTTTGTATGGGCTTACTGCTGATCAAAAGATTACTCTGAATTATTTGATGTCGACGTGGGAGGGTCAAACAAAGGCAACAGTGATTGATGTGTTTAAGGTGGGTATAAAACTAATTAACCATCTACGTGGTGACGATACTGTACTAGCTGCTGGAGCAACTACATGAGTAAAGTAAGGAAAATCGAGGACAGGAGAAGACAAGTGGCCAAAACACCCGAATCTTTTCCACAAGTGGGCAAGATGCGATTTGAATCCCAATACAACAGATGTGGCCGGACGAGACAAGCGCATGGCAGGTAAGGCTCTACGGTCAGCAGGAGGCTCCATTGGCGGAAATCAAGGATATGGCTACAAGAAACCCCAAGCTGATTAATTCAAGGCCCTCCAAGCCTAATTAGCAGCATGAGGCAAGGCCAGAAGTGTATCTCCAGCTGAAGATACTCCTGTCGTCATGTATGCTGACCTCCATGCAACTGTAGAGGAAATTGCTTCATCTGCTGTAAACGGGCCCGTGTCCGATTCTCAATATACCACTCCTCCACGTAACATAATAGAAAGTGGAGCAAGTATGTCCTTCGTTAGAAACGCAGAAGACGTTACCAACCCAACTAAACATGTACGGCAACTTCTAACTGCAGAAGGAAGAACATCCCACAGCACTCACGCCGGCAATCTACAACTAACTAATGGGATTCAACCACTGTTCTCCCCAGAACTTGTAGTGCCAAGCTTTAAGGATAATCTAATATCAGTTGGGCAAATCACAAAAAACGCATAACATGGTTTTCACTCAGAAAGGGGCCTATCTAAATCCTAAGGGCGAACCTGGAGCTAATGAAAAATTGGTTGCGGGCCGAGGAACGGATAACCATTATACATTGCTAAGAAAATGTATAATGGTACTTCAGAACTTAGCGCTACGCCAGCGATGCTAAATGTACCGCCTAATACGGAACTGCACAACACACTCAACCATGGCAACCAAACAGCTCTCGAAAAGTTCAAGTCATTGTATCCACATGCAGAAGCGTTCATCCTTAGCAACCTCGAAGAAGAAGAGATAAGAACGGGTCAGAGTTGCAAGCCTTGTATGCTCGGAAAAGAAAAACGAAAGACCTTTGAGGACAATACTCAACACATTAGGCATCCTCTTGGTGCAGTATGGACCGAAACCACAGAGCCAGTCACCCCACCGGACATCGAAGGCAACATCTATCTACCGCTTGTAGTCGATGCAGCAAAGGAGCACACTAAGGGCTTCCCTATGAAGATTAAAAGTGCAGCAGCGAAATTGATACTGCAAGGGATTAAGCGACTTGAAGTGGCAGTTGGAAAAAGTTTAAATACCATTCAGACAACGCCAACGAGCAGCGAACCAAGAATCTGCTCGATAAATTGGAGGCCAAAGGTACACGAATATCATCAACGGCCCCTCACAGCTCTCAACAAAATTCAATACTGGAACGCAGATTTGGGACCTTGTTTGCAGTAACAAGGGCGACTATGGCGGCCAGTGGGTTACCCAAAGAGTATTGGTCCTTGGTATGTCTCGAAGCAATCGATAAAGAAAATTTAATGCCTATAAAGAGACTCAATGGAAAATGGTTGGTGCCAAACACTGCAATTTTGGGTGAAACGATGAACGCGTCTTTCTTTCCCCCCTTCGGACAGGAATGATACGTGCTGGACAACAAACCAAAGAAAAAGAAGCTAACAGACCGTGCGCTGAAAGAACGGTACCTACGAGCCAAATCAGAGCAGCAATATCTTGTCCTCATAGTATCAAACTACAGCACAAGACTCATAAGACAAGAGGAATTCTTTCTGGAAAGTAGGATCAACAGAGTGGCAAATGCGGAGCAGCACAAATCCGACGTCAATGAATACGAGCCATGCACAGACTGAGTCATGTACCCAAGAAACAAGGCGCTCCGGGCCAAAATTCTCGCCGGGGCGCGCAGACTGCCTTCAAACAGAAAAATCTCGAAGCACACCAAGTCCAAGTATAGTCACAGGAAAGTCGTTTATGTGGAAAGTCAAGGCAAATGCAGTGTAACATTTGAGGTTGTAGAGACTTCAGCTGCCAACAAAAAGAAGAACGAAGGTCAGAATACACAGCAAAATGACAACTTACAAGCACAACCTCAGCCATCAGCATCAAGCTCAACGTTTCCTGATCTCCAAGGGCCTCTCCCTCCCCATCAACTGAACAAAAGGGCAGAAATGTAGGGTCCTCCTCGCAGTTAAAGTCATTGCAATCATAGACAAATTCTCTCCACAGCCGAAAACCCAAAAAAGCCTTGCTGAAGCCTTGGCCTCCGGCAAAGCCGCAGAATGGGCGCGAGAAAGAGATGCGGAGGTACTTAGGCACACTGTCGAAATCAAGACTTGGACGCTGCAGAACGAGCTCGAAGATGACAAGTCGCTACCATTTATTATGACCTTTAGATCGAAAACAAATCAATATAGTGGATTGGAAAAACACAAGGTTAGATGCGCCATAAGGGAAGACATAATGAGGCCTGGTCTAGACTTTGACGAAACACGTACCGTCTCGCACATGCCTTCGCAGGCGGGACGACGTCTTCTCATCAACGCCGCTGCAGCGCAAGTCGTAGAATCCTGGGATATGCCTGGGGCCTACATGAATGCACCGAATGACACACGCTTTCGGATGAAAGTGAGGCAACCGCCGATGAAGAATGGCAGCTACAGGGAGCCGGCAAAGGTTTGCGTTCTAAGGAAGGCTATGCCAGGTGATCCAGCGGCAAATGCGCAGTGGGATACGTGGCGCGACTTCTGGCTATACACATGAGCCGTCCATGTTTTGGACCACAACAAAAAATGGCGTGGCAAGAATGGAGGTAGATAACGACGATTTATTGGTCACGGCACCGACGCAGGAAGATCTGGACAGAATGTCAGCACCACTAAAGGCCTGGAAAATCAAAATACAAAAATTATCACATGTGGACCCAATCGCAACGACAATATCGAGGACATAAATGATGCCAAATATGACAAATGGCAAGGATGCTGCAACGGAGGCATCAATGAGCTTCCAACACGTGGGCCAAAAAATCGCAAATGCTGAATGGAGGCGGAAAACAGATCAGCAACCCTAAAATAATCCAAAATTTGCCGGCCGAAAATGAAATGTTGGACTGCAATTCAAAATCCACTCCGTGCGTGCACGTAGCGGAACTTTGAGATTTATTGCTGATACGACTCATCCAGCAATTTCATGGATTGTGCGGATTCTCGGCAGGAATTTGCACAATCCAGCGCCACGACACGCCACGGCGCTAAATCGATTTATCGATATCTGAACACAAGATGCAACCATGGACCAAGGTATGACAGAAAGGGGCCAATAGAGTTAACATACTATATTGACTCAGACTACGCGGTAGATCGGGACATAAGAAGATCCATAATTGGACTTCTGATCCTGGCTTCAAAACAGCCGATTTTATGGGCCTCAGCACGGCAAGAAACTGTAACGCACTCATCTACAGAGGCGGAATAAATTGCAGTCGATAACGGAGCAAAATCCCTAACCAGCAGGTTAGGAATTTTGCTCCGTTATCGGCTGGATCCATGGATGGCATTTCTGGCAGAAGAAATGAGGTTACCGGTGGTCAAGATAGCGGCAACTCTCATAATAGATGACAAACCGGCAACAATGTACCACGAAGGAAATATCATCGTATACACAAGGCAGGATCTTTTACTGCTAACTGAAAACAAAGGGGCTTTTGATATTGCCCACACAAGCGACCTATCAAAGCGAACCAAGCATCTGGATGTGCGTCACCACAACTTGCAACAGAAAGTACACGTAAAGGTGATAATATTGACTCAAGTAACGACCACATAGCAATGGACTGACTTTCTAACCAAAGGAGTAGAACTATTTATAGTCAAGCAAAGAATAATATCGAATATATATCTCAGTGAACACAAGATGTTTACCCATAGCAAACACGGGGTGGGTCCTCATGTCACAATGAAGTCAAGGAATTCTTTGCCATGCACAATATCATGTCACTTTCATCATGTCACAATGATACCGTTATGATTCATCGTAGCGGTACACTTTACAGTAAGTATCGTTACGTTTACATCAATCAACTTGGCATCAACACTATAAGGCCTCTACAGACGCCTTGCCTCTAATGTAAAGAACTATATGTTTACCTGTTCAATAAAGAAGGGTTAAGTTTTAATAAAGTATTGACCGGTCAAAATCATGAACTGACGGAAGCCTCTGTCCCCCTTCCGGGTGTCGCCCAAACGCGGACGTACAGATTGTGGGTGACACAACTTGTTAGGAAATTGCTGTCGAAAGACTTCAAAACGTCCTCTCCGGAGAGACTGTTGTAAAGTATTGTGAAAATTTCATGACACTTGATGAACTTGTTAGGAAATTGCCGTCGAAAGACTTCAAAACGTCCTCTCCGGAGAGACTGTTTTAAAGTATTGTGACGGCAATTTCATGACAAGTCGTTCCACCCAAAAGTTGTACGTCTGCTTTCCGTCGACTGCTGTCCCGAGCCCCGGTCCGGGACCCTCGAAAAAGGACTCAAAGCTAGAGACTAGAAAATACAGGAGATCTTGTTCAAATGGGTAGAAGTGTCACTGCGCTGAAATACATTGGGTTCTTTTTATAGTGTATTTCACTCTCAAACCTACTAGGTTAGATTAGTAATCTTCTTGAAAGTCGTAAAATTCTATCCACATTTATTTCATAATCGTATGCTGTCCTGAAAAACGTAACGTGATTTTCTTATTTCTTCCGAGGAGTCATATAGTGGCGATAGGTTAGCGTCTGCACTCCCTTGTACGTTTAAAGTCACATATTTTCTTTAGGGAGTATTTCAGTACTGCTTGCACACAAAAATTGTTGGTCGGGTCGCCTGTTTACGCAGATAAATTCAATCCACACAGCCAAATAGGATCCAAGAGCGAGAAAGCAATTCGCTCGGCGACTGAGAAACTTTTAGCAAATCGCCGGCAGCATGGTCAGATCCTCGGACAGGCTATTTAACTACGGCTTCAACTAACTTCCGTCCCCTCTCCATGAAAATGCCTCTGAAATGCCGCCAAGATAAACGACTCATTGGTGCAGATCCACTGGGTCTCGTCAAGCACGTGCTATAGGTACCTGTTCAGTGTTTAGCGGCCTCGATTTACACGTGTCTAAAAGCACGTGTAGATCGCGCCTCTATTTCTACGGGTTCGATGTGTAGTAAAGAAAAGTGTCCCTCGCTTAGATCCCTTTCTGAGTCGGATGGCCAGTACGTCACGACCTGGTACACAGACACAGGACATGGCCGCGACAAAATGCCAGCGCGCCGCTTTTTACTGTTAGTTAATAAATTCACTATTGCAAACAACTATGTATGGCTTGGACAAAAACGAATTCAATAGACTAAAGAATTCATTCTAGTTTTCACATTGACCGTGGTGGCCGTGGTAGTCAAACTTAGGTGAACAGCAGGGGAACACCTGATCATTGTCAAGCAGTTTCGAATCTGTGTGATTGTAATGCAATTCCTTGATTTCGCGGTTGTTTGAGCGTGAAATGCCCACTCCCGTAAACTATATAGTTTACGGGAATGATATCATTCTGTGAGGTTTTACAAAAAGGACAACATATGTTAACGCTATGATAAGAAATATGTACCCCTTCAAACACCCCTAAAATCAACCCCGTGAAAGACAATTCACGCACCTATTGATGTCCATTGGCTCTGTCTCACGATGCACCGGAGAATAACTCCGGAAAATGTCATACGATAAGGTCGCAACTTAACCACAAAAGGTCGAGGAGACTCTTGGCTAACTTCTGAGTCTAGCGGGGATACTTTCATGGAATATCAAAGCCGTGCTGGGGAGTTTTGCCCGCCTAGGGACCATTTGTGAGCATGCTACTGGGCGAGAAATTGAACCGGTGAAGTTTTCCCAAATTCGCCTATAATTTTCTAAGCATCTTGTTTTTAGCTGGCCAGGCTGCAAAGTCAGAATGTCCAGAGAGCGATAAGATTAGTACAATGCGAGTAATATCATAACCTATTGCAGGTCCTCCAACGTGGATTAATTATTCGGTCCAGAAATTGCCGGAACTGTTAGCGTACACGCTAACAATTCCGGCCATTTCTGGACCGAATAACTAATCCACGTTGGAGGACCTGGCCTCTAATCGTTATGCGTAACGATTAGAGGCCCGCCCAGCTGAGCGAGGAGGTGTCAGCCGGATGCTATCAGAGGGAGTGCTCCCCCTTCTCGTGTACACGTTTACACGTGTATCAACGTAGTTGGCAATGTAAGCGAAGCTTACAGTGATGCACACTGGGTCCAGACTGGAATAATTCGAAATAAAACGTTTTTCGGAAAAAACGAAATGAAACACCGTTTCTTTGCTATGTTTGTTGCAGGGGGAGGGTCGCTAAAATGGACGGACGGACCTTGATTCCTCAGCTTCTCAGAGCGTTTTTTACGTTTTCTTTTTTGAGCCTGGCTGGATAACAAATTTAGGACTGGTGGGTTTCTGGACAGGAGGTTGCACGCGCCGTGCGTGGCGGTCCAGATTTGCGCGCCCAGATCTGGACCGTAGAGGTTGGTCCCTACCTTGGACCAATTCAGCAGGGTGTGTGCCTCCGTGCATCCCTGGCTTAAACCGTCTCGGTGTGCTGAGCGCATTTGAAGCCCTTTCTTGGCTTTCAAGTGTTGGCAGGCTTCCCGGCTACTAGACGTCCGGCCGCCTCCCGAATTTCGAGGCGCCGAGACGTACTTGTGCCCACTCGATCATGGTGTGGGATCAAGCAAGTACTGCGCCCCCCTTGGGGCGGCTTACTTAGTTAGTTGCTGGGGTGCAACTAGCCCCTTGGGCTGGAGCATGTTTGCTCAATGCATCCTAGTTTGACGATGTCACCTCGATTTTAAATGTGAAAGGGAGTGCCTAGCTTATCGAGCTGCCTGTCTGGCTGTTCTCAAAGATAGACCCCTCTACAACCGAGGAGCCGATTGCCACGATAAACAACCATCACTTCCATAGCGCATAGAATTGTCGGCGGCTCCGAGGGGTTCTTTCCCCCGAGCTCGTCCTTCCTTCTCTTCCATGCCAACTGGTCCTTGAGGCCAAGTGCGCCTCAGTGGGCGCGCTTGCGCCGAGAAAGTTTTAGCACGATACCCTCTGCGGGAATTGCTTTACCAGTTGGGTCGGGGGCGGACTAAGAGTCCTCAAAGACGCCTCTTAGGCTTGCGCCGCGGTGCTTATACCGCTGGAGCGGCTACCCACTCCCTATTCTCCAAGTTGGGGCGTCGGGAGCGTTTGGTTCGCATCGCAAGTGCGGATGACGCGGAAGGTGTCCCCGCGCCTCCTGGCTCTGCGCTTCCCCTTACGATGGTGCCCCTAGCGCACCCTCCCGATGGGCAGGTTGCGGTACGGGACAGTGCCGGACGCACACTGCTGGCCCATGCGGCGCATGTATGCGGACCGCTGCTCGCGGGTGAGGTGCACGTAGTGTCGAAAGTTCTCTGCTGCTCACCCGCCGAGAGCCTTTACAGCCACTGCTCCCTCCAGCTCAAAGGGCGTGGCGGCGCCGCCAATCCGCAGCGAATGCGCCTTGCCCACAAACTGGCGGAGCTTGGCGGCCTCAAACGTCTTCGACATCCAGCAACGGAACTCTATCTTCGTGATCTCCTTCCTTGTCGCTGGATCTCTGAAGACAGGCTGCTGCTCCATGTCAGTGCCCCTCGGGTCAACTTCGCACAAGAAGAGGCGCTTGAGCGCGTTGGCGGGGCTTAGCATCTCGCTCGCCGGCCTTGTGGAGAGGCAGGACTCGTGCCTGTACATGCCTGTGAGATCCGCCTTGAGGGGCTTGTAGCTGATGAAAATGGCATGCCCCCCTCTGCGATTCGACACAATCTCGATGCGGCCGCGGTGAAGCCGGAAGTCCGGGTTCCATTCCCGTGCCTCATCCTCTGGGGAAGAGACAAGATCACCCAGGCTCTTGATGTACGCCAAACAGGTATTGACGACTGCCCACATGACGACATCGAAGCCTCTGCCCTCCAAGTCACACTGCTCACGCATGGCGAGCATGTGCTCGGAAAGTATTGGCGGGCGCGGCGGCTGAGGCTCGGGTTGGAGCTCTGCAAGCTCCTTGGTGACTTCGAGCATGCGCATGCTAGAGCGCCTCTTTGGGCCGCAGAGGCCCACCATGCGCTGCACCCGGCGCTCAAAGTAGAACCGCCCGGTGGACACGCAACTAGAGGCGTAGGCAATAGCATTGCAGCCTTTGAGCGTGCCGGAAAACTTCTTTTTTCACGGCAGCCTCGGATCCCGCGAGGGGTGCTGCTTGAACGAGATCAGTGCGCCGTCATCCTCCTGCAGATCCTCTGTGGAGCGGTGCGGGTTCGTGGAGAACTTCTGCGGGTCGATGCCCGTTCGTTCGCAGAACTCGGCGAAGAACCGCATGTGGCTTCTATATGTCGTCGTGGTTGAGGGTGCCGGTGCGTTGGAGATGAGGTCCTGTTGCTCCGCCTCCAGCACATCGCGGCAGGCTTTGTGCTCGCGCTGAGAGGCGACGGTACGTACCCGCGAGCTCGACCCGCCAGGTGCGGAGAGTGTGCCTTCTAGGCGGCCCAGCTCGGCGCTGCCGTCTTTCCAGATGCTGCGCCTGCAATCGCTGCGGGTGGTGATGGTAGTTGGAGGCTGTGTGCCCTCTTTTCCGTCACACCCTTCCTCGCATGTGCAGCGCCTGGCTGCCCTAAGTGGCGCGTTGGCGCGTTGGACACGCAAGGCGTGTGGAAGGATAGGCCTCTCTCCTCTGCCTTGGATAAGAACGTTTTCAGTTTATCATCCTCTCCCGAAGGAGCCACTGTCTCGGAAGGTGAGCTGCTGGTGTCAGTGTTGTCACTTCATGACACACTGTCAGCGGAAGGTGGCACACACCTTGACATCTCTATGTGACATGCTCTAGATGTCAGAAAGTTGCCAACTCAGTGTGACAAGAGTTAGATGGCAGTGCTTACACTGCGCGGCACTCTGTGCCCGCGTGTGCTTGTGCATCGACTTGTGCGCAGCTTGAGCACTTGCTCGCTTGCGCGGCTGGCTCTTACGCGCGACGCGTGTTTGGCGCTCGCGGTAGATGGAGGCTTCTGTCCAGTGGTAAAAAAGCATTTTTTTATTTGCATAGGCTTCAAGCTTCGAAAGTTGCGTGCTGTAGTCTTACCTAGCTTTAGGTAGTTCCTGTGCAGCTTTATCGCCGTAGTGGCTGCCTGCCTCCGCCTGTCGGTGCGGTGACCCTTTCCCATCTTTCCGCTTAGCTGGCGAGGTTGGATAATGCGCCACCGCTGAGCTCTTGCTCCAGGGTGTGACGCTCTGCTTAGAGGCGCGACGCCTCCTCGTCACCCTCCTCGGTGGCTCTAATCATCTCGTCCACCCTCCAGTCTCTTTCTGGGTGTTACATTGAGGCGATTACTTGGATGGATCGAGACATATACCCCTCTCACACCGCACAGGGCTCGAGTTGGATGGACATGGGGATACCCTCTTTCCGGCATTCGCGGGCTACGCGCTCCATGTCATCGCGGGACATCGCGTCGGGCACATTGTTGTCCTCGCCCGCGATGTGGTTTTCCAGCAGCGCGACATTGAACTCGCGTTAAAGATCGCGGAGGATGCGTAGGCACAGGCGCATAAGGGATTTGTTTAGTGCTCCGTTGCGGGCAGAACGTCCCACTCCTCGCGGTGGAATAGCGCAATGCGCGCCGCGTACAGGATGGCGTAGAATTCGAGGACGGATATAGAGATCCTCTTCTCTTCGATCGCCACCTTCACGGCCTCCGGCTAGTCTCCCATGGCGTAATAGCGCCCGGCGAGAGAGCCCTAACCACCGCCCGACGTGCGGTTGCTGTTCATGAAAGCGTTGGCGGCGAGGCCCAAAATCCCGCCGTACATGACAATGGGCGAGCGGAGCGGCGGGAGGAAGTCGCTACGCGCGCAGCGGTCTATTATCACTCTGATATCGCCGACCTTTTTGCCCTCCTTTCTCATCAGGAGTTTACCTTTGGCGTCCGCCTTTTGTGGCTTGAGCAAGGAGTTGTCGGAGTTGCGCAGCGCATTGCCGTCCGTCATGAACTGGCATGTGTAGCCGTGCAGGCCACAGAAGCGCTCGATCGTTTTGAACATTACGGCAGCCGCTTTGCCTTTGGAGGCGGCGATGAGCGAGAGCAGCTCGTTGGCCATGGCCTCTTTCTTATCCAGTGTCTCTAGTCGAGGCGCGACCTGCAGATTGCCTGCAGTCGCTACGTAGCGGGTGCCAACAGCCTTGCAGATGTT
>JAULCF011350101.1:0-14072 GCA_032361265.1 Devaleraea mollis
GTAAGTTTTTTTCGCATGGGTGGCTCATCATTTTCCAAAACAAAAACAAAAACGGTATGATAACCTCTTGTTTTTGTTTTTGTGAGGCATGGGTGGTGGTGCTCTTAGGAACCATGGCGTCAACAAAACGGATGCAATTTAATCGCGCCGGAGAAGGTGCCTTTTGTAATACACACCCCGGAGTTCCGGAATTCCACCCTTAAAGGAAAAATGAACACTCTAATGGCAGTTGGTAAGTTATGGGGTTCTGTCGAGGAGCAGGAGGCTCTTTCACAAAGTTCTGGAATCAGCCTCAGTTGCTTCCAGATCCCATTTATACCTTCCCAACCTTGAGTACCAGACGCGCTCACGGATTAGAGTCGGCTTCACTTCTGGGGTGAGACGCAGTCATCTGAGATGGGCTGATGGAGGATATTAGACCATAAATTTCATATCACGATTGTGTCGACACAATCGTGATATGAACTTTCATGAGCAGCAGAAACTATAAACTTAAACCATGTGACTGTTTCCACGTAGATCTACTTGGTAACAGTCACATGGTTTAAGTTTATTGTTTCTGCTGCCCATGAAAGACAGGAACCCATTCTATGAATACAGTCTTATGATGACGATGTTAAAATAAAAGACTACGGAGGCTGCATTTTTTCTGAATATTTGCGCCTCCGGATTGGCTATTGGTGCAGTGCCTGAACATCTCGTACTTTTACATTCAAAATAAAGTCTAGGGCGGCAATTTCGTTCTTTTGCTATTTGCATCTCGAGCTTGGCTCGTGCTGGTGTGCCGGTCCATCTTGTAGAGAACCTAAGAAATTTAGGATTTTCATGAACCGACGTGTGTTTCGACCGGAGCACAGGACCGTTTTGGACTCTGCACAAGATCTTTCCGAAGGTACGCAAATGCGGAGAGGGTTCTGTTCAAGGATAAAAATATGCTGCCCGGTAAGCGAGGAGATGCTTGGTCCCTATCGCCTCCTCATGTTCCAGCGATCATAACATTTCCATGGTATACTTAATTATTTGTCGCTTGGATTATTGTCGCGCAAAACTAAGAAGTACTAAAGCAATATTCAGCCATTATCGTCTCACTGCGGTTTCAGGTTTTGTAAAGATCGCATTAGACGGATTGCTACATATAATATATGTGAAGTATTGGAATTCATTATTATATGTCACATTATATTATTCATTATGAATTTTAGGAATCCATTACTATAATATTATTATATTTTTATTATAGTAATGGATTCCTATAATAATACTATACTATAGTACATATATTAGAATGTATATAATAATAATATTATAATATTATTATAGTATAGTATATCGCAATTTTAATTACGTTAACGTTAAAAAGTACGAGCATCCGTGGTGCAACGGGCATGACTGCCACTGTACAGTTATCATGCGGGATATTGGAAAGATCTCGAAAGTATGATAACTCAATGCTCATTGAACTGAACGAGAACTCGAGATATCGAGATTTCGACGGCATTGTGTCACCATTGCCCATTGCTGTAAAAGAGGTACCCAAAACCTGCGCGGTAGAGGTTCTATGATAGAGCGGCCTTCTCCACCACACATTTGTGTCGTCATAGCAAGAATATCGTAATGTAATTTTCCTACAGTTTCAATTTTATTGATTTGTAAATAAAGTAAAAACGTTTTTGGTCGCAATTGTACAAGCGGGATCTTCCATCCGTACAGTACGTCAATACTAGTATCCAGCTGGCTCGCACATTCTCTGGGCAGTGATAGCCTAGATCAGGTGTCACCTGTCACTGCTGACAATAAGTGAAAGTGCGGAGGCCTCGGAGGCCAGCGTCGTGGCCTGTCTTGGACTTTTCGATATCATGTTCCCAGGACAGATTTATTTGTTTGATGATATGTGACGCCCTGCGTCAAAGAATTGGCAAGGTATTGGAAAACGAACGTAGGATAATCAATTGGGATCTGCACGGCGCAATTGATTCGTCCGTGCTGAAAAAGCGGTGACTTGCTAATTTTTGTATGGAGGAAATTGGAACTCATAGAACGGATTTTTTCATTGCACCGCCAAGTAGGCTGCAGCAAAGCATGCACGGTTTTGAGTCAGGTTTATTTTTGTATACGACCTTATAGTTTGGCACAAAAATCGACTAGCGCACATTGTGCTTGGCGCTTATTGCACTGCCAATGTTTTTTGCTCCTCAACAGCTTCAGTGAAGACGTCGGCATAGGCTGGGATTTTCTGTTTGGGAGGTGCTCCGCTAGTCTTGTCGTAGTTGGCCAAGACTTTATCTTCATACACCTTTATTTTGAGTTGAGTCGCAGAACTTGGATTAATCCGAAAAAAAGTATTGGACGCATAGCCCTTACTTGCAGGGAACAAAATTTGAAGGATTAAAGCCTGGCAAGTCTTTCATTTCGTTCAGATCAGTTGTAGATTACGGCAGGCATCGCGATGTTTTGCTGACTTTAAATTGACGAAATATCTTTCTAGAAAAACATTATTATTTGCCAGGGACGTGCGCACGTCCCGATGAATAACTCATCTTGTTATATGCGCGCGCCCTACACTGCGACAACTGTACTGTTCCTCGAGAAGTAATGCGGGGCCTGATCATGTTTTATTAAGATAAACATGTCGTGATCACGACATACAGGTATCCAGCTTAAGAGAAATCATCGATGATATTCGATCGACGATGATGTTGGTCGTCTCGCGCTACGTATGTTACTATGAGACAATACATTTGGCCTCTGCGTTGATCGTATCTCCAGTCAGAGTTATTCGATTCTCCTTGCGTAAGATACCTAAGCTCATGTGAGGGAAAGAGTTGATCGATGACACATTTAAGTGCGACGCGTTTCCCGCCAAAAGTGGCCACTTCATGGGTGAAAAAAAGTGCGCTTCTTTCACAGTGTAGATTTTGGAGGGATCAAACGAAAACACCACCGTGATTGGATTACTCCTGTTTCCGAAGCTTGAGAAAAATGTTCAAGTACTGCATGCCTGTGGATCCACTTGCTTCGTCAACTCCCGATCCTTACCCGTCCTTCCAACGTTCTGTAAAAGAACTCAAGGATTTAGCACTATTACGCAGTCTGTGAAATCATCCGATTCTTCGTCACGCTCTTTTGATGACCTCGGTTTTCTTGTTGATGTACTGTCTCACGATCAGGAAGTTTCGAACTCGAATGCATTCTCGACGGAAGCAGTGAAAATCAGTTCAAGTGCTCCTTGACCGTCCAAATTGCCGAAGCTTTGACTTACGCTCAGGCCCTTGACAAGCATCAAGAAGAAGAAAATCTCTTCCAAGGCTGTTTCGAAGACGGCAGAAGTTTGTGGCAAAGAACTGAGCAAGTTTCTTTACTCACTGTTCAAGCAGTGGCGCGCAGTAATGAAGGAGAAAACTCTTCTGGAAAAGAAATACGGGCTTCGCTCAAAGGAAGTGATTTCCTACGTGGTAGGCGGCCAAGGGAGCGATTCTTTTTCTCATGCTTCGTGTGGCGGCCATGACGTTTATTCAGAACGCGACCCTGAAATGTATCGTTTGTGATAGTTTACCAGCACTTCGACTTCATTCACTGCCTCTGCAAGTGCCTTTGGTGATTGATGAATGACTTTTTTTCTAAAAAACATCACGGATTCATAATCGCATGCAATTTGTATATGCAAGAAGCGTTACTTGAAGGGCATATATCTTTAATTAAATGCTTTAGAATAATCTCCAAAATGTAAGCCGGTATTATTGTACGATATCCTAATAATTCAGAATTTCAGACTTCATAAGAGTCAAAGTCCAGTTTTTATTGTCCAACTTCTCCCGCAGTACTTCGACGCGATAACGAAGCTCATCTTCACTCATTCCCTCTTCACGCGCCTAACCCGCACTACCTCGACATGTCTGCAGCTAATAACTCTGGCTTCCTTTCTCTCGAGCAGTTACTTGCGAGTAGTCCGGAGTTGAATTTGCCATCGGCGCAGGAGCAGAAGAACAACTCCGATATTGCTGGTCACATGGCTGCTAATAGACCTTCGTAGCGCGCTTTCGACGTCGATTCATCCGCGGAGAACAAGTGCCGGTTGGAGAGAAACATTTCCCAGCTCAAGCTCTCTGTTCTTTCGTACAGGGTCCGCGGTGCCATCAGTAAGCGACGTGCGGAAGAGAAGGAGCAGAGGTGGGTGCGCGGTGCCTTGCGTCAAGAGTATGTCTCTCAGTCTCTTCGTATTAAGCAAACGCATGGTTCTCCTCCGAAGTGCATTCTTACCGTCTACAGTGACCGCCCTAATATACGCAACGTTCGTGTTGGTGAGGCAGACGGGTATGTTTGTGATGTTTTCAATTGTATTGGACCCGCTGATGGATGAGAAGAATATTCTAGAGTCCTGCCAAAGTCGTAGTCAGACCGCAAGCGTTGAGTTCTTTTTATTTTCTACGTCCCGGTGCTCGAATGCGAGGTTCTTTGATTTGAGGAGGTGCAAGGCTTGCTTACGTTTGGTGCGGAAGCTTCCGCTGCTCTAGTATAATGTCCTAGTCGCCGTCGATTGCATACAGTAAAAATTTACTATTCATTTCGCCAGGATGACTGTTGGTTCGGTGCTATTGATATGTTTTGTCGCGTATTTTTGAGAGACTGCTCCTGGTTTGTCTCATCCCGTTGGAGGACGATTTTGTAGGCGTGCTCTCGCACGGAAAACCCTTGGCAATAAAGTCGGTAGTAATAGTCTATCCAGCACTTGCATTGCCCGTGCAATTAAGTGAATGGTGCAACGCTGCGATGAGATACTCATTTATTTCCGTACTCGCGTACATCGCTAATCGTTGGTTTGACAAATTTCGTACAACTGGTGTGCGTTCCAACTATTTGCGCACCCAGCAACGATGGTCACTTAAGGCGACTGGTCCTCAACGTTTTTAGTGAGCAGGCGTATTGGTTTTCTGCGACACGATTATTTCGCCACTCCCTTTTTGCGCAATGCAAAGATTCGTTATTCAAGTACGCAAATGGTATCTGTGACTATCTGTCCATGATAAAGATACCATTCTGGCAAGTTTTCATGTACTGCTGTAGTCAAGTTTTGTTCGTGCCATTTTGACATCATGAAATACATGTAAGAGTACCTTTTCGGCAACAGTGACATATGCCGGGCCTTAACAGTGCCAGAGCATTATGAAATAGTGTCGGTAGTACAGTGACTTTCGAAGAGACGGCCTTTCATCTCATACTGTACATACCAGTCGTCTTTGTTTCATAATTTGCAATACATCATACTGTCAGTCACCACAAGTCACTTCGCAAATTAGAAATATTTTTTTTCTTTTTTAAAAAGTAAATTTTAAATTCGTAATGAGACCGCTGTCGACTTCGGCTGCATCATGCGCCGAGCATTTCCTGAAATTTGACTCATCAGTTAACTGATGAGTTCAATTTCGTGTAAGATTCAAGGATGCACTGTACCAATGTTCATGTTTTCTGCTTATCTCTGTTTGTGGATGGTCCGCATCGAAAAACATCGTCTATACATGTTCATGTTCGAGGCAGACCATGAATATAGACGGATCGGCGCTAGTTTGTACATGTTGCTGTCAAAGCCTCCTTACGCGGATTGCGAGCTGTTTTGCATTGAAGTATAGCAAAACATTCGCGGTAAAAGAAAATGCGTGATGAATTCTTCATTCGTTTTTAATTAAGAAGGCTAACTTTCTTGGCTTGGAGGGGCTAATTACTACTATTGAAGACTAAGAAGCTTCTTAATCTTCAGTCGTAATAAATAGCCCCTCCAATCGGAATGGTTAACAAAATAACTTAGTATTATATTCGCATACAGTGCATTAGTCCGCGTAGTTTTCAGTTAAAAACTAATCCGACTACTCCACTGTCTGCGAATGTACTAGTACGTTAGGTGCTCCTCCGGTGTGATTAGGACAGCTTTCAAAAGCAATTGCAGTTGCGAAAAGTTGAGATTTAAATTGTCAACTATTTTTAAAATTGGGGTGACGGCAAAAGAAGCTTCAGTGCGTATTCATAAATTGAAGTCAGTATTAAATGCTAAAACATTTCTACACGTTGCTGTAAATTTTGAACGTGATGCGCTAGTGCGGGTCAGAGAAATCCTTCAGATGCTGTGATCGCGTGTGCAAATTGGCTAAGTTTTGTGGTGACCTCAGTTTGAGCGAAAAAGATTATATAATTGCCCGCCAAGTAATCGACTTCGTCTTGAGTGTTGATAGGAATAAATCTCATGCCAGCACTAGACGCCCGCCAAAAAGCCTCGGCAAGATAAGATTCTTTGCCGGATAGGTAATGTTTCAGCGTGGAATCATTTCCAAACGGAGTTGCATGAGCTTGTATGTACTTGCACTTCAGTTTCCTGCCCGCCATGTTAGCGAACGTCGGCGATGCGGATTCAACCACAACGGGTACATGGCTGTTCTTTAAAAGGTACTTCGCTCTGATCTCAAAGCCACCGTCGAAAATAGTAACTCTGCATTTGTTCAGAGCTCTTGGAGGCTCAGAATTCCGGTTACCACCTCTATTTGACACGCAATCTTTCCAAACGACGTCCTTCTCTTCCATTTCTCTGTCATCATCGACGTAGCTTTGCGAAACAGGAGACGCTGACAATATCACCACGATAACCATATTTCCGTCCGAGTCATTGAATTGGGCGGCTCGATGTTGAACAAATAGAACTTCTCCTACATCTCTCGCCTCGTCGCCGCTTCTCCCAGCCAAATTTCCCTTAGCAAATACTGTGTAACCAAGATTCCCTTCGCCAGATTCGTTTCGGATACGGAGGTAGCGCGCTAGATGAAATACCGACGGTGGTCTGGGCTTATGAAGACCGACCAACGCTGACTTGGTTTTTGAAGCCGGTGTGAAATAATCGAGGGCATCCTGGTAAATGTTCACGTCGTCGATACCTCCGGCCAAAATCTGCACCTTACAGAGCAAATCAGGTACCCGATGCGTTCGCCAGGTCTTTGATACTGTTAAAGCCCATCCTGATCCGTTACCCTTGTCAGATGCACTTCTGCTTCCTTTTTCTGTGACCGGACTTCTCACTGGGCTTCCTAAGAGCACTGCCGGGCATTGTACCTTTGATCATCACACCGGAAGCTAGGCCGACCGCAAGTCGCTGTTTCGCAATATCTTCTAGATCACGACGAGCGAATACCGCAAGACGCTGTTTCGAAATATCTTCTAGATAGCAACGACCAAATACCGCGGTTGGCGAAAGCTGCGATTTCGGGTTCGAAAAAGAAGGTGGTCCTTGCAGTTGTGCTTCTGCAGCGTCCATTTCGGCTGAGTACCCAAGGAAGAGGAAAAGAACCGTTTGGTCACCGTCGAATAGCTTAAAGATGTATACTCCTTCTTCGTCCCATTGATCTTGGAGAAAGATGCAGTCGTCAGTACCCTTTTCGACGTCGAATTCGACGATGATATGCTCTGTCCGTGGAATTCCAGGCAGGCTCAGAAGATGGATTGGATTTCCTGCAGCATCGCGCTCAGTCCAAGGAGAAATCTCGCAACTCACTGAGTTGGCAGGAAGTCCTGGGGCCTGAAGGAATCAGCCGGGAAAGGTACTATGCCCAGAATCATTGTAACTATGCTCTGACAGATCGATGAAATGTGAATCGAAGGCAGATAGAAAAAATCGATATTTCTGAAAGCGCAGGAGGGACACTGACCCTAGGGTCCCGAGCTCGGGCAGTTCACCAAGTTGGCATTTAGGCGAAATACTTCGAAGTAGGATATTTGGAAATAGTTGTTCTGAATAAAATTCAGAAAATAAAATTATAATAGCATATCATACAGTATTTCTATTTTCCTCTTTTTTGATAGTATCTGTTTCGTTTCAGATTTTCCATGTTACAGCTTTCCAGTACTGCACTTAACTAATTTATCGATTTATAGGTTCAAGATTATGTGAGTGTAATCTCACAGTGCAATTTGATACGCTGAACTTTATTGCTTCAGGTCAAGAGCTGCCCACGTTGCACACGTGTTTCGAAGAGAATTACCTTACTCAAAAATAAGCTGGATCACCACAGATCGTGATTGGAAAGCAATCTAGGCAAGTATTGGTTTGACTGCAAGTTTTCAATTAAACGATGTTGCTGAAAAAAGGCGCCCAAACAGTTTTCTTGGCTGAACGAAGGGTGCACTGTGACACAGTGGTTCATGGTCCCTTGGCATTCGTTTACTGATCGTGCAACGCTGACCATTAACGATCCTTCCAACTTCATTTTCTAGCAAAAGTCCGAGCTGCTTTCTTCTTCTTTTTGCATCAACCGAATCTCATCCCGCTCAATTCAACGCAAACCATACCTGCCTGCCTCTCTTGATACTTGTAAGTGAGCGGTACTCAATTTCTTAATAGTACGCCTGTTACTGTTTAATATAACTCTTGTGTCGGTTCTTAATTTGGTTTGCTACTTTGGTTTGTTTTCGATCGAGCGCCAATTCAACTTTGTAGCATACTTCCACACCAAGACTTCTAAAATGTCATGCAGCTGTGGAGACGAGTCGAAAAGCAGCGATTGTCTCGACAGCCTATCGCCTCCATCGAAGAAGATGAAAATGATGGATTGTGCACTCATGAAATGTGTGAATAGTCTATCAAAAGACATGGCATCTGGCGCTGAAAAGACGAGGCAAGAGCAGCTTGCACAAAAAGCGCAGGTGAAGGCCGCCGAAGCGGAGCGAACTGACGCGTTTTTGAAGCGCCTGCAGGCTGTTGAGGCGAAGGTGGGCGATTGTCTTGTCATGAAGCAGAGTGGAGTGGTTTCAACTGTAGCAACTGCCCAAACCTGCGATCTGGAGTTAGCGAGTATTGTCAAGGAGTGCAATAATAGAACGAAGCACGATTTGGCGGACAAGGACGGGAAGAGGACTTTTGTCGCGGATTCTGCAGATGCGATTAAGAATGAAGGTCCACTCAGTGCCCAGAACTTGCAGTCCTCGGTTCGGGTTTCTGTGCAGGAGATTGCGAAAGGAATGGTTTGGGCGCCGCGTCATTTGCTGTCCGGAATGTTGATCGTACCGACGGCGCAGATCACGAATTCTCCCATCGATGGACCTGGTCCGCTCACAAAAACTTCTTCACAGGCCAGAGTCCATGATGTGTTTGCACGCCAGCAAGAAAAGAACGCGTTCGAAATCATCAAGGATGATGAAATTCTCACGAATTTCAAGTTCCGCGAGCTGTTAAACGCAAATTTAGACTGGAAGCTCTCTTATGACTTGACCACCCCAGTTAAGGCATGCTACTATTCTTGCTAGAAGCACATACGGGAGAAGAAGGATGCGGTTGTTCTTAGTTTTCTTTTTTTGAGCTCTTTGCTTTCTTGTGTGGACGAAGCGGTGCAGCCGTTGGCGTTTACGCTTGCCAAGGAAGGGCCAAAGAATAAGCCGAAGAATTTCGATGAAGTCCTGAATGATGCTTTCAGAAAACACGCTGGTCATGTTTTGGATGTTAGGGCCAAAGTCCTTGTGAAGAAGCAGCAATCCGACGCAAGGAGAAATAAGGTACGTTCTTTGCGATTCGTGGCAGTTTTCTATCCTAATTTTCTTTTTCTAACAGTGTCTACATTGATCGCTCTGTTCTACGACTCTTTTACTGTCACAGGTTGGAAAGGCGACGTATGTTCTGTGTGATTCTGTTGCTTTAAATTTCTGAAATCTCCTCATGACACCCAACCATATTCGCAAGTTGGACAAGGAGAAGGTCGGCTGGGCTATCATCAAGTTCTTCAACCTCATCATGGTGGAAGGAAGCGATGTTACTTTCGTTCAGGCCATTGACTTCTTCCAAGGCCTTCTCCATGAGATCGTGCGGACCTGCTTGAGAGGTATAGCAAAGGAGCCTGATGAAGTCGATGTCACCGCCTTTGGTGTGGTTCGTCATGAGAGCGTTGTGGGGGCGAAAAAATCAAAGAATTACGTGAACTTCAAGGTCATGATGGAGTATGAGTTCCAGCAGTGGTTTACTGAAATTGTGTCGGGTGGTCAGACAGTGCCTGCAGCTAACCGGCGTGATTTGAGAAGGAGAAGCGCATTTTGCGCCGTCAGAAACTGCTGGAGGCTGATGACGAGTGACTCTTTGATTCAGTTGTATTTATTTTTGAGTGTATTGTTTTGCTTTGTTTCTGTCATTATTTGTAAATGTTTGTATTATTTTGAGAAGGAGAGCGTATTTTGCGCCGTCAGAAACTGCTGGAGGCTGATGACGAGTGACTCTTTGATTTAGTTGTATTTATTTTTGAGTGTATTGTTTTGCTTTGTTTCTGTCATTATTCGTAAATGTTCGTATTATTTTGAGAAGGAGAAGCGTATTTTGCGCCGTCAGAAACTGCTGGAGGCTGATGACGAGTGACTCTTTGATTTAGTTGTATTCATTTTTGAGTATATTGTTTTGCTTTGTTTCTGTCATTATTCGTAAATGTTTCTTCACTTGCAGCACTTGTGCAGGTACGATCGCGATAGAAACTGTGTTCTGTGGAAAGTGAAAAATTTAGTGTAGGATCGGTTTTGGCAACGTTTGCAAACGAATTTAGTTACCAAGTTCTACAGAAAACTCAAGCTAGAAGTTTTTGCAACAAACTTGAATTGAGCAGTTATGCAACTCTGCAGATGATTCAAATAATATATCTTGGGAAATGCCTCACTTTCTGCAAGAACAGGTACGTGGCTAACAATGTACTACTAAATCGTTATCAAACGCTGCTACTCTCAGAGAGGTACATAGTACGCGTCCTAACAGATGTTACTGTTTAACAGTGCGAACATTAGTTTCATTAATTGCTATCTTAGCCACTGTGCAAGAAGTGCCGCGAAGCAGTTGTAGCAGATGGTATGTTTGACGAGTTTACAAAGAATAAGTTACATTCCGACAGTACTCGCATATTTGTAAGGAATGCAGGTGCAGATTTGATGCTTCTCAAACAGCTGCTGATTTTGTTACACTTAGATGTACAGTGTGAGAGCCAGAATAGACTTGATACTGCTCTCATGTCATTTCGGTGTGTGCAAACTTTCAGATTACACAGTTGTGTAAAGCACTGTAGATTTTCATACGCTCAGTTTCATTGGCATCACTGTACGCGCCGTTTCTGACATAACACGGTACTGACACATTGTGCGTTAGTTTGTGGTGCTCGGTTTCTCTGACAAATCGAAAGTCGCATAAATTGTGTGATGATATAATTTAGTGCATTCACAGAAAACCATCAGTGTGCAAGACTGTACAGTTGGTCGACAGTGAAAATAAGTCGCGAGTATAAAGTACAGTAGCTGTTACAATAATCCGCTAACAGGGGTTGTATGCGAGAAGCTGACAATAATTACCCAGCAGAGACTGAACGTAGTAAAGGAACGGGGTTCCTTACGGGAGGAAATTTTGGAGGGAATTTTAGAGAAATGGCTGGGGGGGACGTTTTGAGAAAATTACCCGTGTCGAGGGGAAGTCTCATAAAATAAAACAAATTTCACGCTTACTCGTTTTTTTCACGTAAGTGTTTATGTACTGTGTGTATGTTTGTGTATATGTCTGTTCGTGAGTCACAATTCGGTTACGATGAAATTCCCGCTAACCAACGTACCGAGGGTCGTACGAAACTTTTCAAAGTTTTCGCGAAACTTTCCAAAGTTTTTGTTACTGTTCCAAACTCTTCGCAAAATTTTCCTACAATCCTCCACAATACCCTCGCCACCACGCCCCATCGTCCCCGGCCAGAATGAAACCTACACCCTCCTTCAGTATTACATAGCTTGGGAAGTGCCGCCTTCCACGCCCCTTTCTCACCATCACCGCCTTGCACTGCGTGTATGCCCTATGATCCGCCTGGGCCCGCCTCGATGCCCACGAGGCAGACGGGCCGCCTCCCTCCCACGACGCCCAGGCGCAAACGCCCCGCCTCTCTCCACCGACACCGACTCCGGCGCAGATTTTTCCGTTTCGCCGCTCGCACCGTGCGGTGACTGTCTTCGCCGCTTCGGAGGTACGGGACTGCGTCGAAGCCCCGCCTGAAGAGAGGAGGGGGTGTTGAGGGTATCGGGAGGGGCTTCTCACTCTGCACGGCACATGACCCGGGCGGGGCGTCGCACGCTGCACGACAAATGAATGAGACAGGATAAAAAACTGCGTTTATGGTTACGGTAGGTGAATAGAGTAAAGTCGAGTGACAGATAGCCAACGCCGCTATGGAAACGCGCAGAATATGTGCATTCTATTGACCAGAGCGGTAAGCGCGCTGTCGGCACGGCCTCTAAACTGGTACATCAATTTACTCGACAACTCCTGCCCCGCCTTTGCCTATTTCTCATGAGACCCTCCGCTACTTCAAGCGACGCTCCTTGCATGAATGCCTCACTGTGCGACGGGTATACTATAACCAAAGCTAGTAATATTGCGTTAGCTAAGAGATACAGCGGCTTGCCGCTACGCTTTCTAGAATTGGATATTCGGCAGGGGACGGAACTTCGGTGCGCTTGCTGTGCGCGCACGAGCGCTTGTCGGCGTTCACGTCCTCCCCATTTTACCTCAAGCGAGGTAGAATAGAGGAGGGCGCGGACCTCAATTGAGGTACAGTGCTAGTCACCAGTGCTGAAGGGCGGACGCCGACGAGCGCAACGAGCGCATACAAGCTAGCATTGCGCCATCTCCACACCTTTTCGCCGTCTGGCGTCGCGCGGTACCGCAAGCGCCGCCGCGCGGCTTCGTACGATGCGCTCCACGCTCGGAGCGACACGGTAAGTTCACCCTTTCGCTGCGCGACACGAAATAGGGAGTGGTGTAATGTGACTTCGAAAGTCGAAGCGCGGTAAGCCGAAGCGCGGCACTTAGCGGTTCGACCAAGGAACCATAGGATGCAACTCTACTCGGATTGGCGTGTGCCGCGGAACATGCCACGGCACACCGCGATATCGCAGCACATAATATGCACACAATATACATAATATAGATTGTTGTGCTGAATCGGCCCTGACAATGTTGTGCGAGTATAGCTACATAGTACTACTCGGTACTACCGCAGCGCACTCCAGTTGCAGCACATTCTCTAATTTAGCACGTTAGCATCGACACCAGGAACCTCTCATAGAATACGCATTCTGTGAGAGATTCCTGGTGTACAGTCGATGCTAAATTTTGAAATCAGAAGGTGCATTGTACTATCCTCATCGAGCTTTGCGCGACACTCGAGTATGCCGGCAGCTTCACTACCGCCACAGTTGAGCCGATATGTTTACAAAGATAAGAGTCTAGCGCGCGCATGATCTTTTTTGTGTTTGTGGAAGCTCCTGGGCGCTGTCCAACAGCACAAGACTGCTCAAATCAGAAGGCGCCTTAACTTTGACATTCAGGGATTCGAATCCCTGAATGTAAAAGTTAACGCATCCCGGCTGAATCGATATAATTTCTCGCCGAGATAATCGTTTTGCTGCTATAAGGCGTCTAGCCAGCAGCAAAACGATTATACCGGAAAAGTCGCTGGGAGGAGTGGAACGCATGTAAAGTATGCAGACGTATATATCACCGTATACGGTCGTACGCGTACGGTGATAAAAATATTTCGCGACTCCCAGAGGCACGAGGAAGCTTAGCAAAACGTTGATCAGCTGCTCTCAACTGAGAGCAGCTCGATGGATTACAGTGTGAAAATCTTACTTTATGATAATTGGGCGTATGAGAACGACCTGTACGCCCTTAAGGCCCTTAATTTGAGGGGGGCTGCAATGCGGACTCCGCATCACACTACGGCGATACCGACACTACAGTGCTACCGAAAAAGCTCGACGATCACGTCACAGAAAACGCTTTCACTAATAAACGTTGCTCCCTGTTTCTTCTGGGTCCCCTCGCAGAGCTACTTATATTCCCCCTCGCACGTCTGCAGAGGTCTGAGCCAGCCACATTTTACTGCGTTACCATCCCCCCTCCCATTTCGCAGCCGTTCGCGCATCGTTTACGGACCCACCTTCATCGATTTTCTCCCTCTTGCGCCATCAATATGGATTCCATTCGCCAGTCCAACCGCCTCCAGAACCGGCCACCCGACATCATCGACCCCCCTTGCCAA